>JAKJMR010016996.1:297602-326694 GCA_024449315.1 Daboia siamensis
ACACACACACATATGCTCAAATACAAATAAAAGGCCGAACGATATATATATATAATATGGTAAAGGTTCCCCCGCACATGTGTGCTAGTCGTTTCCAACTCTAGGGGCCGGTGCTCATCTCCGTTTCAAAGCTGAAGAGCCAGCGCTTGTCCGAGGATGTCTCCGTGGTCATGTGGCCGGCATGACTAGACGCCAAAGGCGCACGGAGTGCTGTTACCTTCCCATCGGAGTGGTCCCTATTTTTCTACTTGCATTTTTACGTGCTTTCGAACTGCTAGGTTGACAGAAGCTGGGACGAGTAACAGACGCTCACTCTGCTACGCGGCACTTGGGATTCGACCCGCCAAACTGCTGACCTTCTGATCGACAAGCTCAGCATCCTAACCCACTGAGCCACTGTGTCCCTTTATATATATATATATATATATATATATATATATAATAGGATAAAGATTTTAACAAATAAAACTCCAAATAAGTTATTATTAGTAGTAATAAAGTCTAATAAAAACTTGAAATATGAGAGAAAATAAGACACAACTCAAGGGAAGAAGCTACTTCTCTTTTTAAAGTATTTTATAAGTCAATAAAAGTTTAATAATATAATCTGAAAAGATACATCTGTTTCAAAAATCATCTACTGGATTTTTATCTGCTCTATTTACTTACCACGAGGGTTAGGGTACTTTGAATTGCACAGAAGTGCTGCTTGGCTTGAAGAATAAAAATTACTTTGCCTCTTGCTAATGGACAATAGAAAGACAATAGGTATGTTTTTTGAAAATTTTATATGTGTGTCTCAAAGATGCTTTTTCATGAGACAACTGGACTTGTTTTTCTTTGAAGACATTTTGCTTCTCATCCAGAAACCTTCTTCAGCTTTGACTGGTTGGTGGGGAATGGAAGGAGTTATGCTCCTTGCAGGCAGCTGGTCATTTGCATTCTTTTAGAGAGTTTCTGAGGTGACCTGGAGATTTATTTGCGTCATCAGGGTCACCTGAGTAGTGCAAATAGGTATGGAGCCTTCTTGTGCAATGCATTTATGAAGTGGTTGTTTTGTTTCCCCAATGTACAGATCTGCACATGGCACACTCCGTTGGTTTGCACATACCATGTTGCTCAGTTTGTGTCTGGGTGTTTTATCCTTGGGGTGGACAAGCTTCTGTTTTTGTGTATTCTTGGGTTTGAAGTGTCCACATATGTTGTGTTGGCTGAAGATCTTCCTGAGATTTTCTGATATTCTTGTAATGTATGGAATGTCTATGTTGCTTCATTTATTGTTTGCTTCTTTGTTTGTTATGGAGGAGCTCTTGCTGGGTCTTTTTTAAGATTTGATGAAGGCCCACTTGAGATAACCACACGTTCTGAGGGCTTCCTTGATGTGTTTTAGTTTTTTTTTTCCCCATCTTTGCTAAACTAAGGCAGAAGCATGTCCACCCCAAGGATAAAACAACCAGAAACAAACTGAGCAACGTGGTATATGCAGTGCATGCAGTAAGCCGTGTGCAGATCTGTACATTGGAGAATGTACTTCATAAATGCAAAGCACAATATAGGAGAACAAAGCCATCAGAACAAGATTCAGCAGTCCATCTGCATTTAAAAGACAAAGGCCACTCTTTCTAAGACACAAAGTCTACATTTTGGACACAGAGGACCACTGGTTTGAAAGAGGGATGAAAGAGGTATGTCAAAATTGAACAGCCCTCTCTCAACAGAGGGGGAGGGATATGACATCATCTATCTCCTGTCAACAACACAATCCTTTCAGCAGTTGCAAGAAGGCTCCACACCCATTTTCATTATTGAGTTGATCCTGACAATACAGATAAACATCTCTAAAAGAGTGTAAATGACAAGCTGTCTGCAAGAAGTATAAATCCTTCCATTCTTCATCATCCAGTTAAAACTGAAGAAGGTTCTTAGATGAGAAGTGAAATGTCTTTAAAGAAAAACAAGAAAGTTCAGTTTGAGACAACTATGACCTTGGTGACTGAGACTCTCCATAGAGATTGTGTGTGTGTGTGTGTGTATCATAATGATGTGTGTGTATGTATCATAATCCTATTATGTATCATAATTATATCTCTGTGAGTGTTTGTGTATGTATCATGATCCTATTATGTATCATATAAAGACAAAAATGACAAATACAAAAAGTGGAAAGAGGGGCACATAACTAAGGCAGAATATCAGCAACTAGCCCGAGCCTGCAAAGATGAAGTGAGAAAAGCTACGGCTCAGAATGAACTAAGGCTTGTGACCAAACTCAAAAATAACAAAAAAAAAAAAGCTTCTTTCAACATGTAAAAATCAAGAAAAAGTCAAGGAAATGATTGGTCCATTAGTGGGAGAAAATGGCAAGAAGGTGACAAGCAACAGGGAGAAAGCAGAACTACTCAACTTGTTTTTTGCATCCGTATTTACACAAAGGGAAAAAACAGCTCAATCTATCAAAAACAATACCATAAAAAACAAATTAGAAACACAAGTTAAGATAAGCAAGAAAATGGTATGTGATCATCTGCCCACCCTGGATGAGTTCATATCACCAGGACCAGATGGATTACATTCCAAGGTTATGAAGGAACTGGCAGATGTGATCTCAGACCACTGAACTATATCTTTCAAAGATCCTGGAGCACTGGAGAACTACCAGAGGTCTCGAAAAGAGCTAAAGCAGTTCCCATCTTCAAAAAAAAAAAAAAAAAAAAAGAGGGGGGGGGGAAATGGATCCAGTAAACTACAGACCTATCAGCCTGACCTAGATACATGGGAAGATCTTGGAAAAGATAATCAAGCAACAAATCAGTGAACACCTAGAGGCAAACAAAGTTTCCCAAAAGCCAACGTGAGTTTGTCAAAAACAGATCATGCTAGAAAAATCTTTTTGCATTCTTTGACTAGGTGGATCAGAGGAATGCTGTGGATATAATTTACTTGGACTTCAGTAAGGCATTTGATAAAGTAGACCACAACCTACTACTTTGTGAGATAGAAAAAATGTGGGTTAGACAGCATCATCATCAGATGGATTTGTAGCTGGCTGACTGGCCTTACTTAGCATGTGGTCAATGAAACTGCATCTACATGGAGGGTAGTGTGTAGTGGGGTGCCCCAGGGCTCTGTTCTGGGCCCAGTGCTCTTCAACATCTTCATCAATGATTTGGATGAGGGGATAGATAGGGAACTTATTAAATTTGCAGACGACACCAAACCAACAGTCCAGAAGATAGGCTTAAGATACAGAAGGATCTTTACAGACTTGAACATTGGGCACTATCTAATGAAATTCAGTGATGAAATAAGTAAGATTCTACATTTAGGCAAGAAAAACCAAATGTACAGGTATAGTATAGGGGGTACCTGGCTCAATAGTAGTAACTATGAGAGGGATCTCGGAGACCTAGTGGACAATCATTTAAATATGAGCCAGCAGTATGCTGTAATTGCCAAAAAAGCTAACACAGTGCTAGGCTGCATTAACAGAGGAATAGAATCAAGATCACGCGAAGTATTAATACCACTTTACAATGCCTTGGTAAGGCCACACTTGTAATCCTGCATCCAGTTTTGGTCACCACAATGTAAAAAATAATGTTAATACTCTAGAAAGAGTACACAGAAGAGCAACAAAGATGATCAGGGGACTGGAGGCTAAAACATATAAGTAACTGTTGCTGGAATAGTGTAGTTTAATGAAGAGAAGGATGAGGGGTGACATGATAGCAGTGTTCCAATATCTCAGGGGTTGCCACAAAGAAGAGGGAATCAAGCTATTCTCCAAAGCACTTGAAGGCAGGACAAGAAGCAACATATGGAAACTAACCAAAGAGAGAAGCAACCTAGAACTAAGGAGAAATTTCCTGACAGTTAGAGCAATTAATCAGTGGAACAATCTTCCTCCGGAAGCTGTGGATGGAAGTTTTTAAGAAGAGACTGGACAGCCATTTGTCCAAAATGGTTAGGGTTTCCTGCCTGAGCAGGGGGAGGAGGCTCTTCCAACATTATTATTATTATATTATTATTATTATTATTATTATTATTATTATTATTATTATTATTATTATTATTATTATTATTATTATTATTATTATTATTATTATTATTATTATCACAGTCGGCCAGAGGTTCAGACTGAATTTGGCATTTTTGTCTACCTACTGAGTCCTTACCAAGGACCTGGGATAGGCAGAGGTGGATGTTTGATGGTATTATAGATATTGTTGCAGGATGGAAGCAGTTCTTAGTAAGGCCACCATTTGCAATTGACAGATGGTGAATTTGTCAACGCCAATGGTATTCAAGTGGTACTCCAGTTGTTTTGGGATTGCACCCAAGGCATCTAATATTAGGCATATGATGATAGCCTACATAGTTGGGTTGAAAATATATAAACTAAGATGTTGTGACTTTAAGATGTTAATTGGCCAATGGGTGTGTAAGTGTTCTCATGGCCATAAGAGGGAGCTATGAACATAGCTTCTCTCTCTCTGAATTCATTGCTGTCTCTACTATTACTGTTTTGCTGTACTGTCATCTGGTTTACTACTGTGATAAACTTGAACTGTGTATTGACCTCTGGACCGGTAAGAAGACTTTGTATTTGGAATACTCCTTGGACTGTTACTATAGTGTATGACCTGGACTGTTTATTTTTAACCATGCATTTTTGTTCTTTACACCACCTCAAAAGTAAAGTATTTTTTGCTTTCACAACTCAGTGTACTTTTGTGGTTACTGTGTGACTCTTACTGCTTTCAGTAACCTTCCTTGTCTGTGCAACTCCTGGGTAGCACAAGGAGACCTCTGCACAACAAATTCCTAACATCTACTACTACTGGTACTACGCTTGCTTTTGCCACAGTCTTTCTATTTCTATTTGTGTTTTGTTATCTTCTCCAGTTCTTTCTCATCTATTCTGCTGTCTCCAGGCACTGTCACATCCACTATCCAGACTTTTTTGTCTTTCTTATCAACAATTGTTAAGTCTGGGGTGTTATGTTGCAAGTGCTTGTCTGTTTGAATTCTGAAGTCCCAGAGCAGTTTAACTTTATCATTTTCTATGACTTTCTCTATTTTATGAGCCTGTTCTTGCTTACAGGCAAATGATATTTCTTGCAGATCTTCCAATGCACTATTTTTTTATTGTATTCATTTTTATTTTTCCATTTCTTCCACAAACAAATCAACAAATATACCGCAATACATAGATACGTACACATAAATTTTGGTGCTGCTAATCTATTTCCCCTTGCACTGTATCCACCCATCTTCTCTCTCTTCCTTCTTCTCTACTTTCTTTCTCCCTTTCTCCTTTCTTTCCTACTTCCCTCTTCTTCCTCTCCTCTCCTCTTCTCTTTCCCTCACCACTTCCCTCCCATTTCTTTCCACTTCTCCTCTTTTCCTCTAACCTTCCTACTTCCTTCCCTCTCCTCTACTCTCTTCCCTCTCTCCTCTCCTTCCCTTCCCATTCCTCTTCCGATACAATTCAGGGATAATGTCCGAGCAGCTCCTCTCCTTAGATTTTCAATGTCTATATTAGGTATGATAATATCCTTATCTCCTCATTTTTCTTCCATCTAAATTAGTGTTAGCCGTCTTTTAAGCATATTCTCTTTTTCACCTACTCATAAAATTTCCCCCAAATTTCATAATACTCTGACTCTGTCTTATCTTTAATTATCATTGTTAATCTATTGATTTCCGCACATTCCATTATTTTCCCAATCACCTCTTCTTCTGGACGAGCTTTCAGTGCCTTCCAGTTTTGTGCAAACACAATCCTAGCTGCAGTGGTTATATGAATAATCAAATATGTGTTCTCTTTACTATATTTCTCTGGTAAAATACCCAACAGGAATATTTCTTAGTTCTATACGTTGTTGTATCATCTTTTCTATCCATGATCTAATTATATTCCAATAGATTTTAGTTTCTGCACATGTTCACCACATATGATAGAAAGAGCCTAGTATTTGAGGGCATTTCCAACATTTCATAGATCTGTCCTTAAACATTTTAGCTAGTCTTTCTGGAGACATATGCCATCTGTAGAACATCTTGTATATATTTTCTTTATACACTGTCACCATTGTCAGTTTGTAGTTTCTTTCCCACAATTTCTGCCATCTATCTACTGTAATTCAATCATATATCCAAAATTTCTTGACCATTTTATCATTGACTCCTTAACTTGCTCCTCCTCTAATTCTCTATATAGTAAGTAGCTATACATTTTTTAATCCATTTTTCTTCAGTTCCCATAAGTATTTCATCTAACTCTGTTCTCCCCAAATTAAAACCATCTATTTTAGCATCTTTTTCAGGTCTACATTGTATTTGCGTTCTCATGTACCAATCCATCTTTATTCCTTGTTCCTTTAATTGTTGTTTGGTTTTCAGCTTCCCATATCTGTTAGTAGGCCTTTATATCTTATAATGTTTCCCATGTTAAACATATTGGGGTGTATTAAAGCTTCCATGGTTGAAAGCCAATCTGGAATCCTCAAGTAATGCTTTCTCTTTATTTTCTCCCAAACCATCAATAAAGAATTCCTGATATGATGTCTCTGGAAATAGCTGTGTATTCTATTTTTCCCATACCAGCCCCTCAAAATATTTCTTTTCCAATCTTATTGGTATTGTTGAAAAAAAAAAAAACCAATCATGGTAATATATTCATTTTGATTATTGCAATCCTACCCATTAATGATAGTTGTACCTTTTTCCATTTATCCAAATCTACTTCGATTTGTCTTTTCAATTTATAATAGTTATCTTCTTTAATTGTTATACATCTTGCTGTCAGGTGAATCCCCAGATATTTTACCTTCTTTACAATCTGTATCTCTAACTTTCCCATCAATTCTTTTTTTGTTTTTCAGTAATATTTTTCACCAACATTTTTGTTTTATCTTTATTAATCTTCAAACCTGCTACCTCACCATATTTTTCTATTTGTTCTATTAATACAGGTCCTGTCTCTAGTGGCTCCTCCAAGATAAATACTAGATCATCTGCGAAAGCTTGTAGCTTATATTCTTCTCTCTTAACTTTCATACCTTTTATATCCTTATTCTGTTTTATAGTTCTTTTTAGTATCTCTAGTATCAATACAAACAATAATGGGAATAAAGGGCATCCCTGCCTTGTTCCCTTCATAATATTAATCTTTTCAGTCATATCTCCATTAATCATTATTTTGGCTATTTGCTTATTGTAGATTTGCTTTAATTACATTTATAAATTTCTCCCCAAAATCCATAATCTGTAGTTGTCTTATCATGAATTGCCAATTCACATTATCGAATGCTTTCTGCACATCCAAAAACATCAATGTTATCTGTTTTTCGGGATGTGTTTCATAGTATTCTAATGTGTTTAATATAATTTGCATATTGTCTCTAATTTTGGGCAGGAACCCATTTTGATCCAAATGTATAAATTCGTTTAGGAACTTTTTAAGTCTTTCGGCCATGATTGATGCGAATATTTTATAGTCCACATTCAGCAAGGAAATTGGTCTATAGTTCTTTATTTTCTGTATTTCCATTTCTTCCTTTGGTATCAGTGTAATAAGTGCTTCCAACCACGAATCTGGTATCTTAGCTTCAGAGAGGAGTTCATTATAGAGTTCCAGTATTACATTGCCTAACAGTTCATGCAATGTTCTATACAGTTCCGCTGGTAGCGCATCTGGTCCTGGTGTGTTGCCATTCTTTTGTTTTTTAATTGCTTCTGTTAATTCCATCATTGTTATTTTCTCTTCTAATAGCTTTTTAAATTTCTCTGGTACTTTAGGTATCTCTGTTTTTTCCAAGAATTGTTTTATCCTATCATCTGAAACTGCTTGTTGCTTATATAAATTCTCATAATATTCCCAAGCTATTTTTTCCTTTTCTTCATTCCGGTGTTGTAAAGTCCCCTAGGCATCTTCCAGTTGTTTAATCCATCTCTTCTCTTTCTCCTTTTTAATTTTGTATGTCAACCATCTCCCTGGTTTGTTTGCATGTTCAAAAAAGGTTTATTTAGCTGTCTTTATTTTCATTGCCACTTCTTCATTTTCTATTAAGTTCATTTTATGCTTGTTCAACTCCATTAAATTTTTTTATCTTTTCGTTTTGTGTATCTTTCTGTAATTCTTTCTCAAGAGTCTTATATTCTTCCTCCAGTTTTTCCCTAATTGGTCTTTTCTGTTTATTCTTTTTCCCCACATAAGATATAGCAAGTCCTCTCATGTACGCTTTCGCCGTATCCCAGACATTTTGAAGTGAGGTATCTTCTTTTTTGTTTGCCTTGAAGAAGAAAGTCATTTCTTTTTCCATATAATACTGGAAGTCTTTTTCATTCAATACAGTTTGATTTAATGTCCATCTTGTTCTCTTTTTTTTTGTCCTTTCCATATAATTGTGACATGGGCGGTTGTGGTCCGCCCATGTGTTTGTTTCTATGTTTATATTTTGTGTACTTGTAAATAAGTCTATTGATGTCCTTATCATATCTATTCTCAACCAGGACAGGTGTCTGTTAGACTAGAATGTATATTGCTTCTTTTCCAGATATTTTTCTCTCCAAACATCTAGTATATTTAATTCATCCACCATATTATGAAAAGATTTTGGAAGTGTTCTCCTTAGGGTTTTGTGTTGTTGTTGTTTTTTGTTGTTGTTGTATTATAATCCAGCCCGGCCTTTACAATAGCAGTGAAATCTCCAATCATACATATGCTTTCAAATTCCAATTCTATTATTTTCTGGTGTAATTTTGAATAGAAATTTTCTTGGTTTTCATTTGGGACATAAATCACTACCAATAAAGTTTTTTTTACAATTAATAATTACTTCCACCATTAAATTTTGCCCTTCTTTGTCTGAATATATCAGTGTAGTTTGTATTGCTTTTTGAATATATAATACCATACTTCTTTTACTCTGATCTGCAAGTGAGATATATAATTCTCCCAATTTTGGGTATTCTAATAGATTTTTATGTTGTTTCTTAATATGAGCAAATTATGTCCATTTTTACTTTCCCCAATTTATTTAATGTTCTTTTTTTCTTTTTATAGCCAAATTTAGTCCATTTACATTTATCAAAATTGCTTTTATATCTTCTTCCATGATTATTATTTGATGTTTTAGTTGCTCTCGTTATTCTCATCTCTCTTTGCTCTTTTTCCTCTTTTGCTCTTGTCCCTTCTCTCAACGCCCTTTCCTCCTGTTCTATGCTATACTTATTCCATTGCTTCTCTGTCTTGTCTCCTTGCTGTCAGATTACTCTTTCCCCTCTCAGCCTTTCTTCTTCTTGCTGCCCAAAGTATTGATCATAGAAAGGTTCTGCTTTCTCTAATGTGTCCAGTCTATGCCTCTGTCCTTGCCAATTTATCATTACTCCTTCTGGTATTAACCATCTAAAATTTATCCCTTTTAAATTAAGCATTTCATCAGAAATTGATACTCCTTTCTCAGGTCTCTCACTTTTTTTGGGATCTCTCTCTCTTCCTTTGTATTTTATTTTAACCTTTCTCAGCTTCTGTAGTATATCTGCCCTTAATGCTTTTTTAGTAAATCTTATATGCCCCTCTCTGGGGAGAGTATTTCTCGTTGCATATCTAGTATGTATTTTAAATATCTCGTCTATATCATTAATTACCTTTTCCTTGCTTTCCTCCAATGCTTCTGCTAAGATTCCCACCATTACATCTGCTAGGTTCTCTCCCTTTTCTTCTTCAACATTTTGGAATCTTAAATAATAATCAGCTCTATCCATCTCTAAAGCAATAATCATTTTTTCCTGATTCCTGTCTGTTAATGTAAGTCGGTTATCAATCTCCTCTATTCTCTTATCTGTTAATTCAATTCTTTCTTCAGCTTGTTGCAATCTTTGTTCATTTTTCTCCATCAGTTCTTTGACCACTTTTAGGTCCTCTTCTAGTTTGCCAGTCCCTTCTTTGAAGTCTGTGTATAGAGCCAGTATCATATTTTTCAATTCCATGTTAGATCTATCTTGCTGTGTTGTATTGTCCAGTGATTTCTGTGCCACCAGACTCTGTGATATTAGGGCAGATGTTGCTGGGTGTGTTGTAGTCTTCTTCATTTTCTCCAGTAGTTTATAATCCAAATGTCGATGGGGTATTATAATCCGAATGTGCCCCCCCCCAAAAAAAAAGAATACAAAAAATTTCAGTGACAAGAAAAGGTGAGAACACAGGGAAAAGGAAAGAAAAAGAAAAGGAAGGAAAAAGCCAAATATCCTTATATCTAAAAAAAAAAGAAGAAAAAAAAGAAATTAATCCATACAGGTTACGCTCTTTCTTCGTTTCAGAATCTCTGTGCCTTAGTCCAAAAGAAGAGAAAACCAAAAATATGGTTTCCAAAGTGAAAAACAATCCACCATTCCGCAAACTAAAAAACAGACTCTGTAAACTTCTTATCAGTGAGTCCAGCAGCTGTCATTCAAGGTCACTTACTCTCCCTTATTTTTTGCATAAGCTTCAAGAGTATTCTCAGCTGAGATACTTGATTCATTGCCTTCTTTTGCCTTCCATTGTTGTCTGCAGCTGCAGTTCTGGAAGAAGAGCAGCTTAAAAGTCCACTCCCTCCCACTTCTCCATGGCTTCAAATTCTTCTTATTTTTTCCCCCCACATTTTCCAGCATTTAAAGTTTCTCAATCGTCTCATCCAGGCAGTCCTCCAAATTACTTTCAAGATCTTCCAAGTGGCTGCCCCGGCTTGTGACGGCTCACAATGGTCGTTTGACAGCTGCTGACAGGAAGCTTCCATCGGCTCTCCAGGAGGTTGCAATCCCTCCAGTGCTGCCAAACTGTGCTTCCCTTCTTCACCGTCCCTACAGGATGGTTCTGATCTGTCTGAAACTCAGACAGACCCCCAAACAGCTGAAAAGCAGCAATCCTTTGGGAGCTCCCAAAGGATGTGTCATCCCGCTGTGGTGCTGGTCCCGCCCTCCATCTTCCAATGCACTATTGTTGCTACTTTGTCATGCTGCTGATTGTACTCAGTCTGTGTGATATTCTTGCAGCAGCTTACCAGGTGGTCCATTGTTTTTTCAGCTTCTTTGCATAGGTGGCATTTACTGTCTGTTGCTGTCTTCTCAATTTTGACTTTGTATGCATTTGTCCTTAAGGCTTGGTCTTGTGCAGCCAGAATTAGTCCCTTGGTCTCTTTCTTCAACTTTCCTGCTTTTAGCCATTGCCAGGTCTTGTTATTATCTGCTTTCCCAGCTATTTTTTTAAAAAATGTAGTGGCCATGTAGTGCTTTGTCTTCCCATGCCTCTATTCTGTTCTTCATTTGATCTTTTTTGTAGGCCAGTTTGGTCTCTCCAGTAGTCAATAAGCCTTTCTGATATACTAACGTCAAAGCATTTCCATCATTGTCCTTCAGATATTCTTCCAAGGCCATTTTTTCTTCTTCAACCATCTGATGTACTTGTAGCATTCCACGTCCACCTACAGTATTTGCCTTGGTAGATAGAGTCTGTCAATGTCACTGTGTGGATGAAGGGCATGATTCATTGTCATTATTTTTCTGGTCTTCCTATCCATTGTTTTTAGTTCTGCTTGAGTCTAGTCCACTATTCCAGCTGCATATATAATGACTGGAATTGCTCAGGTGTTGATTGCCTTCACAGTATTTCCTCCATTGAGTTTGGACTTTAAGATCTTCTTCACTCTCTTGATGTATTCACCTCTAATCTTTTTCTTGACTTCAGTGTGCTTGATGTTGTCAGCTTGAAGGATACCCAAGTATTTGTAGCACTCTTCCTTATCCAGACTTTTAATGTTATTTTCATGGGGATTATTGTTGTTGTTGTTGTTGTTGTTGTTGTTGTTGTTGTTGTTGTTGTTATTATTATTATTATTATTATTATTATTATTATTATTATTATTATAGTATTCTCCTAGCAAGTTACAATGAAAGAGCAATATAATCAATATAACAACTTAGTAAGAAAATTAAGAAATGAAAGTTTTGTGTTGAATTGCAATGAGTATTTTCTATACAATTTCTGCCTTAAAATTATTTCTGCAGGAAAGCAAAGCATGGATTGTCAAGTTAGTGGTCACAAGAAACTTCTGCACAGCATAAAATTGGGTTCAGATGCATACAGGCCTAGGATTTCAGGTTGCCTGGCCCTGCTCTTCTACATCAGGGAAGGGAAAGGAAGATAATACATGAAGCCATGACATTGTCCCCTCTTGTACTACTTCCACTTTTCCTCATTATATTCTCCATAAAGGAAAGGACAACAATACACAAAACATATGATTTTTGTCAGAAACATGGTAGTATATTTACAACCTATCCTATCAAATGAACATGAGAGGTTACCAAATGCAAAGTTCTCCATATATGGTAGGATTACATTTCTTATCTAAGAAATGCTTTGCCAAAATGTATGGAAGTCTGTTCATTGGCCAAAAGAATGGAAAAGGTCAATATTTATCCTAATACCAAAGAAAGGTGATATGAAAGGTTGTTCTAAGTACTGAGCCATAGTCCTCTTACCATATGTGAGTAAAGTTTTCTTAAAGGTAATCCAGCAATATTTGAATTCAACCACAAAAGAGAACTGCCTGATGTACATGCTGAATTTTGTAAAGGAAGAGGAATGTGTGTTTATATTGCCAGTCTACATTAGATGATGGAAAAAGCAAATAAATATTAAAAAGACCTCTATATGTGCTTCATTGACTACACGAAAGCCTTAAACTGTGTTGACCATGACAAATTCTGGAACTGTCTTAAAGAACTGGGAATATCACCACACTAGATCCAGCTCATTCACTCATCGTACTCTAATCAGGTAACCATTGTAAAAATGGAATATGGAGACACAAAATGATTCAGAATTGGAAAATGCAAGGTTGCATCCCATCATCAATACTATTCAATGTGTACATAAATAGTTAGGAGAAATGTACATTTGGAGGAATCTACCACTGGAGTTAAAATTGGCAATAGGAATATCAGCAATTTCTGACATGCAAATGATACAACATTGCTCATGAAAAACAAGGAAGATCTGGAGTGGCTAGTTCTGAGGGTCAAAGATGAAAATGGAAAAAAAAAATGGACTACACTTTAACATCAAGAAAAAACAACAACATGATGACTACTGAGAACACACAGATCACAGTGTAGATTGACCAAGACACCATCAAAATAATAAAGGAATTAATTTCCTTGGGCTCTAAAATTGTTGAATGTAGTGATTTCAGCCCTGAGATCAGAAAGCGTATAAGCACTTGGAAAAACTGCAATGTCTGGCATGAATAGCATTTGGAAATGATATCAGCCTCCCAATCAAATGCAGATTAGTCAATACAATATTTTTTCCATTTGCTACTTATGGCTGTGAAACCTGGACCATGAAAAAGGCAGAAAGGAGAAAGGTGGACACCTTTGAATTATGGTGCTAGAGATGATTATTATGTGTCCCATGGACTGCAAAAATCAAAAAGAAATTCTCCCCGAAAATATCACTTGAAGCCATGACTGCTATCATACTTTGGCCATGTCATGCAAGCTGACTCATTCAAAAGTCAGTCATACTGGGCATAATCAGTAGAAAAATGGGAAGGCGCCATCCTAGCACCTGCTAATATTAGAAAAGATGACACTGGGATGACTGTGGCCAATCTGAAGCATGCAGTACAAGACAGAGGGGCATGGAGATTGAATGGCTGCTGATGTTGTTGCTTATGATCACTTCCTGAAAATTCTATCAAATATATGTATGCAAGTTTTTTTCTTTAGAAACAGAACTTTTGGTTTATTGTTTGTTTTTTCCTTATCAAAATCAAGTAAATAGCTTAAAGAGAAAAAAATTGTCTTTCTCTGACACTCTGATTTTCTGTAAAAGTATCAAAAGCTTTTTACATTTTTGTCAACTTCTTTTGCCACCAGAGGAGAGTAAATACATGGCTCCAGGCTGAGTCACTTTTTGGCAGTCAGGATGCCCACTCTATAAGTGGTCAGTTGCTAAAGGACTTTGTGATAAACTTTGTGAAAATGAGTACATGCCAAGACTAGCCAGAGCCCTCAGAAAGTCTTGTAGTCACTGACTATATACTGTATTGTTTATTATTCTGTGTAGTTTAGTTCAAAGACTGGAAATCTGAGCAGGAGATGGAAATAACCAAGCTCTAGCTTATTTAAAATAAACATCTTTTTGTACAGGGGCATCTGCAGAATATGGTTAAAAAACAAAGCCAAGATGGTGTCCATAATGGTGCAATAGAGATTGTACCCATTTTAATGAGTATTTCTTGCAGATATAGTTTCAACCTATAGAGATTCAACCTTGAAGTAAAGAGAAATTTTCTAACAGTGAGAACAATCGACCAATGGAACAGATTGACTTCAGAAGTTGTGGGAGCTTCATCTCTGGATGCTTTCAAGAAGAGATTGGACTGTCATCTGTCAGAAATAGTGTACAATCTTCTGCTTGGACAGGGAGTTGGGCTAGATGACCTACAAGGTCCTTTCCAACTTTGTTATTCTATTCAATATAGCACAGGAAGTGAGAACAGTTCAACAATAAAGGACAGAGTCAGTTTGTCTGTTTTAATAAATGCATAATGTGACATCAGATCACACAATGGAGATTTGAAATTTATTTGAAATAACAACTACAAGCAGCATTTAAATTTAATTATTTGCTTTAAAGAATATGTATTATTTAAAGAATAAGTGTAAAATATTGGAATTTTTTTTAAAAAAAAGTCTTCAAGGAACCAATCTGTACTATCAAAATGTAATGCTCAAATGTAGAAATGGGCATTTTACAACAGCAGCATGTTAACTGTAGGCTAATGGTTTGATGAATGCTTTTTTTTGTGTGTGTGCAAATACACTTACCAGTCATAAGAGAGGTAATTAGCAAGTCACAATGATAAAGAGCAAGATAAAGCATGGCCTTGAATAACTATTAAGTAGTAAGGCATGACAGTGAAAGTTATCTGTAGTAAAGAAAATAAAAACTAAACATATAGTGACAATAATAGACATTTCAGCATTATACAGTTTATTTTTCCTGTTTTCTTTTAATCTCAGAAGTTTAGGAGATGCATTTGTATATAAGTAGGATGATCCATAAGCCCTGACTCAGTATCCCTACAGGTGCAGATATTTATGCAATGAGCATGAAAATCTTAAAGCTGGTATTTTGTTTTATTTAGTGCAAATCATAGGAGTTCTTTATGGTTATCCAAACCTACTTCCATAAACACCAGATGTTTGAAGATCTAGAAGGCAAGTCATTTCATAGAACACTGCGAAATGGATCTTACACACATACTTACATCCCTTGACTCTTTGAAGCCAGTTGCTGTGTGGTGAACAAATGCCTTCACAAGTTTTCATAATGAGATTGTTTTCCTCCCTGATTAAGATAATGAAAAACAGGGGGGGAAATCCTTCAATAGATTTGTCTTGTGTTGTGTGAGAAAGAGAAAAAGGAGGAGAAAGAAATTCTACAATCTATTCCCAAAGGATTAATCAGAATTATTTGACATCTATAAATCCTTGTGCTTCTACACAAACACACAGACATACCTACATAAAACAATGCATGGTATGCTAAAGATTCATAGCCCACATAGTTGGGAATAAAGATTGGGAAGTGACCAATCTTTCAAAGGCAAAGAATAGATTTTGTTTATAAATTCAACTCTGTTAAACCAGCACTTTTTTATTTCTTTGATACTAGTAAAAAAATCCCAAGCTTACACTATTCAGCCATTTTTTAAACATGAAGAAAAATGTGTAGTATTTTTATCTGAATGTTAAAAATGGGGAGGGAAAGTCTTTTCAGAGCATTTCTGTAATTACAATATTGCTTCCACAGCTGCAGTTAGTCTCTCATATTACCCTGGCAAGCTGAATAATAAGAATATAAAATAATCTCTGTTTGCCCCTTCAAGAAAGCTTCTCTTTATCCTTATTAAAGCAGCCAGGCTATTCAGCTGCTTCTGCCTGGCGTCATTGCTGTCCTTTTCTCACTAGTGCTGAGACACAGAAAAATATATTATACCAGAAGAAAAATTCTAACACACTGAGAACATGGACCTAACAGCATCAACTAGAATAGACAAGGAAAGGTGGAAAGGTGATGGCAATTCTTTAAATTAATGCTTTAGAGGGGGATACAATGGGCCAGCTGAAATTGGCAGCTTTCTTATATAAAGGACTTCAGATTTGTCCCTCATTGGCACACACTGTCATAAGTCAATTTCAGAAAATTAATTTAAGGAATACATTGCGTGGCTGTCATAATCCTGACTGGTGCTGATGGTCTTAATCTGCTCAGATAAATCAGAAAAATCTACATACACAGAAGATTTTGAAATCTCTTTGAGGAGGTCATTTTCTTTCACATCTAGACATGTGAGGTTGAAAATGAGAAAAAGTTCAAAATTCTAGGGTTTTTTGGAGATGGAAATGGAAGAAAGTAACAAATGGAGAAACTGTGTTGCTCATAATATCTTGGTTGGGGGAAGAAGATCTCCTTTGATTTTTTATTGAATTCTTTGCACATCAGACTTCAGAATTTATTTCAGATTTCATTAAATAAAACAATGAATACAAAACTATTCTATGTGTAACAATATCTACTTCCATATAGGTCCACAGATATTTTTAAGATATTATTTATTTATTATTAAATTTATTTGCTGCCCATCTCATGGCTCAGTCTAAATGTTGTATTGTTGATGCCTACAGAGGATAACAGAATAACAGAGTAGGAAGACACCTTGAGGTCTACTCCAACCCCCTGTTTAAGTAGGAAACCTTATACCATTTCAGACAAATTGTTGTCTATTATTGTTATGTATGGGGTGTGAGCAGCTCTGCAAGTTCCATTAGTTGGCGCTGTGCTGTGGCTGGATTGGCTGAAGGGTTTTTGGCAGAGTACAGACAGATGGATTGGCCAGAATTTCACCTAGCTAGGTATATAAGGGGTCCAGGTAACCCCCTTTGTTTAGTACGTGTCTACCACTAATAAAGAGCTGACATGCGGTACTCATCTATTCATTCATTGCCATGTGGTTCACAACCTACTACACAATAGTGGCAACGAGGATGGGATCGCTGCTTCGTGCAGAGCTGAATCACTAGCTGAAGTCACTAGCTGAAATCACTGGTTCGGAGGAAAAGAATTCTTTTCTCAATCCTTGCCGAAGCAGCATCTGCAGGCTGTTTTAAACAGATTTCGCTCTGCAGGGCTCAAACTTAAGAAAGACAAGTGCAGCATAGGGGTGACATCTACTGAGTTCCTAGGGTTCAGAATAGATGCCAAGGGGGTGCATCCTGCCGAATTCAAGGTGAGGGCAATAAAAATGCCCCCCTCTCCAAAGAACAAGGGGGACTTACAAGCATTCCTGGGGCTCCTAAATTTTTACCATTCATTTCTTCCACACAAAGCTGCAATAGCTGAGCCTCTGCACAGGCTCCTAGACAAGCAAGCTGTGTGGAATTGGAATAAGCAGCATGAAAAAAGTTTTAGACAACTGAAAGAACTACTGTCTAGTAACTCCACTGTCACCCACTTCATAGAGTCAAAACCTATATGCATCACATGTGACACATCCCCATACTGAGTGGGTGCTGTACTGAGCCATCTTGAAGACAATGGGGACCAAGTGCCCATTGCCTATTACTCACGCACATTGTCTAGGGCAGAAAGGAACTACACCCAAATCAATAAGGAAGCTCTGGCCATAGTGGCTGAGGTCAAGAAATTCCATGACTACCTCTGTGGCAGGGAATTCACCATATTCACAGATCATAAGCCTCTACTGGGTTTGTTCACAATGGACAGACACCTCAAATTTTATCACTCAGAATGCTTAGGTGGTCCATTTTCCTATCTGCATACTCTTGCTAGTTAGTTCACAAGCCTGGTAAAGAGATGGGCCATGCAGACAGATTAACCAGGTTGCCCTTAGACAAGGCTGAACCTGATTCAGCACCTGCAGCCCAGATACTGGCCATTCAGGACCTATCAGAGTGCCTCCTGCAGGCAAACAATATAGCTGTTGAAACAGCAGCAGACAGAGTCCTAAGCAGAGTTCAGTCTTGGGTAGTCATGGGGTGGCAAGAAATGTTCCAGGCTTACTTCAACAGGAGGCATGAGTTGTCAACACACAAGGGCTGCCTTTTATGGGGAAGCAGGGTCATCATTCTCCAAACACTAAGAAACATGGTCATTAAGTCATTACATGAAGGACATCCAGGAATAGTCAGAATGAAAGCGTTAGCAAGGAGTTATCTGTGGTGGCCTGGTCTCGATAAGGTTATTGAGGAACAGGTTAATGGTTGTTATGACTGACAAAGGTCTAGACCTGATATGCCCCATGCACCAGTACTCAAATGGGAAGAGACACATACTCCATGGTCCAGAGTACACATTGATTACGCAGGCCCTTTCCAGGGACAGTTGTTCTTGGTGGTGGTAGACAGCCACTCTAGGTGGTTAGAAGTGATACCAGTCACTAGCATGACCTCAGCCAAAACCATCCAAGTACTCAGGGGGCTTTTTGCCACACACGGCCTTCCAGACATCTTGGTCTCAGACAATGGGCCTCAATTCACCTCTGCTGAATTCCAGGCATTCACCAGGACCAACTTGATTAGGCATGTTACAACGGCACCCTTCCACCCATCAACCAATGGATTCACAGAATGCATGGTAAGAACGACCAAGGATGCATAGAAGCACATCATCAATGGCGACTGGCATCAAAGGTTGGCACAGTTCATGTTAGCTCAACACACCACACCCTGCACTGCCACAGGCAAGAGCCCAGCAGAACTTCGTTGGGGCAGGAGGCTGATCACCAAATTTGATAGGTTGCACCCGGACAGAGTGGCTGCTGAGACTGAGCGTCCCAGACACTCTAAAGAGTTTCTCAATAACGACTTGGTTTGGGCAAGGAACTATGGACCAGGGCAATTTGGGATTCCAGGGGTGGTGGTTGACAGAACTTGGCCAGTGTCCTACATTATAGGGGTGGAGGAGAATCTCCAGATCCGGCGTCATGTAGACCAAATCAGGAAGTGGGTTCCTGAAGGGACACAGGGGGACCAAGTACAGGAACCACAGGAAAAAACATCTGAACAACATAAGGAAGACCAGGAGCAGGGTCAGACAGAACATTGGGACCGGGGTCATCAATTACCGATGATGGTTTGGAAGACTAGCAAGGGCTGAGACGGTCTATCAGGACACACAGACCACTGACATATGTTGCAGATTATGAGCAATCCTGAATAGGCCCAGAGCCAGTCACTGCTCGTTTGATGTTGTGTTTATAATGTAGTATGCATGCCAATTGTTTATATATATATATGTGTGTGTGTGTGTGTTTGTGTGTGTGTCATCTTTAAGGGGGAAGGGGTGTTATGTATGGGGTTTGAGCAGCTCTGCAGGTTCCACCAGGTGGCACTGTGCTGTGGTCAGATTGGCTGAAGGGTTTTCGGCGGGAGATACGGATGGATGGATCGGCCAGAGTGATACCTGGCTAAGTATATAAGGGGTCCAGGTAACCCCCTTTGTTCAGTACGCGCCTACCACTAATAAAGAGCTGACATGCGGTACTCATCTATTCATTCATTGTCATGTGGTCCACAACCCACTACACAATAATTATCTTCTTAAAAACCTCCAGTGTTGGAGAACCTGCAACTTCTGGAGGCAAGCCTATTCCACTGGTTAATTGTTATCACTGTTAGGAATTTTCTCCTTAGTTCTTGGTTACTTCTCTCTCCTTAGTTCTTGGTTACTTCTCTCCATTCATTACTTCTTGTTTTGCCTTGAGGTGTTTTTGAGAATAGGTTGACTCCCTCTTCTTTGTTCAAATATTGGAAAACTGCTAGTCCTTCTTTGCATTATACAGGCCATACCCATTCCAAGCAACTGTTCTTCATATGTATTAGCCTTCTGTCCCCTGATCATCTTTGTTGCTTTTCTGTGCACTCTTTCTACAGTCTCAACATCTTTTTTATATCATAGTGACCCAAACTGTGGGCAATATTCCAAGTGTGATAAAAACACATTTTAGATGTTTTTGGACTGTTAGTTCAGGAAGTCACTGAAAAAATCTTACTGTTATTTTTCAATCCTCTCTACAGAACACTAATCTGAAAACAGCTGATATACACTAAAGCTGTTTTTAACTTCTGAACATAGTAAGATAAATATTCTTAAAGCAAAACAGAAAAGAAAACCCTGCAAGGAATACATAGCTCTTCAACTCCTGGTCCTCTTCAGATATTCATCCCCATATTAATGAAGCAAGAACCAAGGTATCCATTTGAGTTCTTGGTTGTAAATATTTAGTTTCACAGCTTCAGATAAAGATCAACTAATTTAATACTCTTTTTCATCTGATCTATTTGCTCTATCCCATTTTTCATGGGTTTTTCTCCTCTCAAAAGAGCTCAGCTAATCTTTACTGCATGAATCTGTTGATTTTTTTCTTTGCTTTATTCTTTTGCCAGTACAATTAACATATGCCATATCTATCAATAAATACATCCCTAATTATGTTAAAATGGAACTTTGCCCCTCTGCTGGGAAAGGTTTTCTTTCATCTGAAAGATCTACATTTTCTCCCTTTTTTCTCTTTATCAAACTTTATTTGAACTTGCCATCAAGAAATCATTGTAAAGATGAGCCACATATAATTTCTCCCAGGAAAACTACCAAGCTCTTATGACTTGAGATGGAAGTTTTAAAACTACTTATGCTTGTGATAAGAGATTAGAGTAATGAGGACTGACATCACAGTTTTGCAATGAATCTGTAATTACAGTTGAGTAGCAGGAAAATACAAAATGAGAAATTGAGTATGAGGCTACTCAGAATTTGAAAAAGAACTCATGAAATGCTTCCTATTTCATTTTCTGAGATTAATCAAAACTTACTCTGCTAGAAAGATACAGATCTATGAATAAGCAAGATTTAAACTTACTATTTGTGTTATGACACCCACTACTCTTCTATTCAGACCAATTTTTGTTTTAAAATAGATCTAGTGAGAGAAACTATTATTAAATATGAAAGGGCTGAAATTATGAATAATAGTTATTAATAGTTACAACTGAATAGATATTTCTATACCCTTCAGCATAACTTATGTGTCAATAGATATGAGAGAACTTTTTCTTTCCTTTTCTCTCCAACATTTTGATTTACATGAAAACCAAAAAGTGAACAAAATCTTCACTGAAATCTGACCCATTCTTTCCAAACACTTATTGATTTATTAATAGCATACCTCCAATTATGAAAAATATAAAACTTTTTTTTTAAAAAAAAATATATAATAAAAGTCAATAAGAGATAGTACCAGGTTAGTTTTAAGAAGATTTGGATTTAATTCTCTATTCAACCATGAAATTTCCATTTCCCTCTCAAGATTCAAGACGTTTTGGGGGCTTATTCACTGTTTTCTGGACTCTTTAAAACATTGAGCTGATTATCTAGCTTTATTTAAGCTACTGTACCTAAAATAAATTTTAAAAGTACTTCCTTAATACATGCCAATCTCACTTTTCAGTTTAAGGTATGCAAGAACTTCTGGAACAAAATCATGTTTGCTTTATTTCATAAGCTAAGTTTATAATATGAGCAAATTCAGGAAATTCTGTATTTTTACCAAGACTATTGGAAAATTGAAGGAAATATTTATTGTAGAAAACCAGGACTAAGGTCTTGAAGTGAATATTCAGAAACTGTTATGTAAACAAAAGGATAGTAGAATTCCTTAAATCCTGGGAAGGAAGACAAGAGATTTAGGTTGACTCTTTCTGGTTCTTTGTCTCCCTTCAGTGGTACCCAGTCTCTGGAAATCTTTTTCTGTAGAGGTGCATCTCTTTGAATTTTCTTCAGTTTAATTGGTGATATTACTTTCCAGAACATGACACATTTTAGGGGGGGGGGGGATAAGATATTTTGGCTTACCTTTTTGTAACTTCAATGGATTTAGATTTAAGATTTACCTAGTTCTGCCTCCCATGTCATCAATGTAAGTGGCAGTTCTGTCTATCAATTCACATTGATTGTGATAGAATCTAAATATGACCACTGTAATTTTGTTTTAAATCAGTTAGCTAACTTTATATTTTTAATATTATCTTTTGTGGGTTTATTTGAATGTTTTTCCCCAAAGCTGAAAATAAAATTAGCTTAGTTAATTTAATTTTGTCAAGTATTTTTAAAATATTTGTTTCAGTTTATTACTGCACATTATAGGACAGATTTATAGAACTCTTGTTTGTATAAATTTGTTGCAATTAATCATTTCAAATTAGACTGATATATTTATATTTATTCCAGAAAACCAGAAATCAATGAATATTTAACTTTCTGGAGTCTAGATTAGAACTTTCTGGATTTCTGGATTAGAAATATAATTAAACCTTAATATATTTGGAAGATTTTACAATACCTTTTGCTACAGTAATTTACTACAGTTTTACTCTATTTGCCAAAGAAAAGAACTTTGCATATTGATATGACACCTCTTTTTTTCCCCGCTGAGACTGAAGCAAATCTTAGCTCCACATTTTACTTCCCTTTACTTTTGAACTGTATCCTTTTTCCAGCTGAGAAGAAGGGAAGAAGAATCTGGTAACAGAACTTATCCAATTGCTGTTTCAGGAATTGTAATGGAAAAAGAAATGATTAAACACCAGTGGTGTCATTCACACCTGTCCTTTTCGTCTGTTTTTGAGGAGTTACACAATCAGGATTTTTGAAGGAATGGAAAAAATCGGGTTCATGGGAACCAAGGTGGCTGTTACTAAATCCTTGACTTACAAAAGTTCATTTAGTGATCATTCAAAGTTACAACAGCACTGGGAAAAAGTGGCTTATGGTAGTTTTTCACACTTAGGACTGTTGCAACCTCCCCATGATCATGTGATCAAAATTCAGATGCTTGACAACTGTTTCATATTTATTACAGTTGCACAGTGTCCCAGGATCATGTGATCACCTTTTGTGATCTTCTGACAAGTAAAATCAATGAGGAAACCACGTTCACTTAACAACTGCAGTGATTCACTGAACAATTGTGGCAAGAAAGATCATAAAAAGGAGCAACAATAATAATAAATGTTTCTCTTAGCAACAGAAATTTTGGGCCCATTTGTGCTCATAAATTGTGAACTACCTGCATTTGTATGCAACTTTGTGTAAAGGATGTACAAGAAATATGATCTTTAACATTTCAATAGTACAGTGCACAAGTTCATTGAGGTTGGGCAGCTTTAATCAATTTAAATATAGATAGTGCTCAACTAAGGACCACAATTAAGCCCCAAATTTCCATTGCTAAGCAAGACAGTTGTTAAATGAGTTTCCCCATTTTATGACCTTTATTGCCACAATTGTTAAGTGAATCACTGCAGTTGGTAACAACATTTAGTAACAACAGTGATTGAGTGAATCTGGCTTTCCCATTGACTTTGTTTGTCAGAAGGTCACAAAAGATGAAAAAGTGAATTGATATTGGGACACTGCAACAGTCATAAATATGAACTACTTGTCAAGTATCTGAATTTTGATTATGTGACCACGTGAGGATGCAGCAATGGTTGTAAGTGAAAAATACTCGTAAGTCATTTATTTCAGTGCCTTTGTAACTTTGAATGGTCATTAAACAAATGGTTATAGATAAAGGACTAACTTGTTGATGATAGATAGATAGATAGATAGATAGATAGATAGATAGATAGATAGATAGATAGATAGATAGATAGATAGATAGATGTGTGTGTGTGTGTGTGTGTGTGAAAGAGAAAGAAAGAGAGACAGAGAGGGAAAAAAATGATAGATAGATATAAATAGACAGACAGACAAGTAATCTCTCATTTAGAAATAAATGAGAGTGCATTTCCCAATATGAAGAGATAATAAGATTCCAAAAACTTGTCCCTTGGTATTCTCCTGTTGTAATCTAAAGCTCTTCTCAAAGCCCTGATAGAGCATAGCCCAACTGGAGGAGGCTGAAACATATGTCACTGTCTTTTATAAACCAGATTGTTCCAGCCATTGTTTTTCAAAGAAAGAAATTTTCAAATTGAAATTTTGGGGAGAACAGTTGATAGTATATGGATTCCTGAAAATTGTGCCAGAGTAGCTATGAATATCTCCTTTGAAATCTCAAAATTCCAAATGTGTCTGGGGCTTGAATTTCAAGGAATTCAGCATGGATAAAAGACCAAGATGATAGTTCTAGGCTGAATAAAAAGGAGTCAATTTCATATTAAATAATTAATACCAGATGTTTGACTGTTATCTGGACAGGCCGCAAGCAGAAAATATCTTCTTCTTCGTTCATATGCTAGCAATGTTTCACTCCTTCAGAGATCATACATAATACTTCACCTTTCTGATAAATATTAATAAATGCTTATTGAGTAATGTTAACATCAAACCATGCATCAATCTGAAGTACCCTGCAAAGTAAATACTTAAATGAAGGGCTGCTCTGACACTAAACATGATAGTAAAACTAGAGTGAGAATGTTTTATTGTTGATTTTTTCTCTTTGCTGCAAGCTGAACCTCTTTATGAAAACACATTTTCAGCATATGCTTATGTATTATCTGTGAGTATTGTGTTTGCATAGTGACAAAAAACAATTTAACAATTTCTAACTGCTTTTTTAAGGCAGCAGATTTAATAATTTAATATTTAATAAAATATTATTAGAAGGAAAAGATCTGCTAGAAAAAAATGTAATTTGTCTTGACAGTCTTGTATTTAAAAATAACTTGTTGCATACTCATACTATTTTGTCCTCATGGTCTTAGGTAAGGTTAGTACATCAAGGTTGCAACTACTAGATTGTTTAGTTCTTTGTATCATTTTGCAACTACATGCGATATAGATTTTTTTTTTCTCACTTGCATTTGGTCATCATTGGTTAGAAAACACAATCTTTTTTCTTATATGGGTTAGTCAACCTTTTTATTACCAGTGTTGTACTTCGGTTGATACATCTAAAGGTAAAAGAGGCATGAATGTCATGGAGTAATGCTGTTGAGGAATAGACAACATTCTTAGCCTCCCTGGCTATATAACAAACACACACACACTGAGAGAGAGAGAGAGAGAGATTCTTCCCTTGATAATTTTTTTTTAGCATTCAGTGATATAATGAAGGGATATTTTTGAAATATTTGTTTGGACAGTTCCCTATTGCTCACAACCTGTAGATTCTATTGCTCTAAATGTTCATGACATTTTCTCTTTCTCCAATTTGTAAGAACTCAAACCCAAAGTTGTTTAAAGTTTAAACAGTTAAAGCTCTTTAAGCTCCTTAAAGAGGAGGCATGTATTTATAATTTATAATAGGCATATTATGAGCAATATGGTGGACTAAAGTAAAGAAACTTGCCTCCCACTGAGAAGGTTGAGAGTATAATCCTAGGCAGCAAAAGATGTTTCTCTATAAAAAAAAAAAATCTGCTGTGAACTCCACCTAGGCAACAGGAAGGGCATCCAGTCAGTAAATGCTCACCTCCATTTATTTTCCCCGAATCCATCCTTTTAAAAGGGATTACAGGGTTGAAAAAGACAACAGCAACAAAAATTAGTTATATATTAAGTTAAAATAGAGAAAAAATGTTCTAGCTCTTTGCTCTAACTATCCACAGGAAAATGTGCCAGCTACACCACCCATGTAGCACTATTAGTCCATGAACTGTACTGGCTGCAGATGTGTTTGTGTGTACAATTCAAGGTGCTGATTATAGTCTTGGCTTTATTATTAATTGATTATTCATCAGGGCTGCTTTTTCTACTTATTTATTTTGTGGATATTTTTATTGTTTTGATGTTTTTTATTTTTTTTTAATTGTAAGCCATCCAAAATCACTTGGTTTAGTTAGGTGACTATAGAAGTTGAATATATAAGCAAAAAATAAATTGATGCCATAGAGAGCTATAGCCTCAGAGTTTATATATTTCTGCTCCTTGGTTCCAATTCACATTTGGAAAATGGTCTGTGATTTAAGTAATGGAGAACACAATAGTAATTTCCATTGTCTTAGAAAAGATATAGAATAAAAGTGCACTACTGTGCAAAGACATATGATTTATTCCCTCTTTTTATTATTTCATGGCGGCAAGTGAGCTGCACCATTTACACAAGATGGACATTCTTCATAGAGGGGATGGTGGGATTTTACTACATCTTTTAAGTTATAAAATGTTGAGCAAAGCTGCTGTCAATAAGATATTATTTAAACTAATCAACCAACCAACTTGAAACTGAGGAGAAGAAGGCATTTAAAGAAGTATAAAAAGAGTGCCGATCACTGTAAATGTTAACTATTTGAAATATAGCAACAAGAATACCATGAACCAAAAAGAGATAGAATATTTTATAGCTTAATTATATGCAAATTCACTTTTTCAACATTCCAGGCAAAGCATTAAAACTGGATTGTATCTTTAATTATTTTGTCTTTTCTTGATTGGGTTTATCTGCCAAAAGATTTTTTTTTATGAAAAGTGCCATTTTTCTTTTATATGGAAAGCCTATTTGGATTCAAAGTTGACATGCTGTTTTATCCCTGAATTATAACCTGACCCTAAATAAGTTGTCTTGTCTTTGGGTTTCTTTCTTCAGGGAATAGAATGTTAACATGTCAACACAGAAGTATTAATACAAAAGAAATTTGCCACAGAAATTGCCACAGATAAAGATCAGGTCCTTCAAAGGAGACAATAACAGCATGAATAGCTAGTCTCTCTCATTCTTTACTAAAACATTTCAATTTCACTTTCATACCCCTGTTCTTGCCTTAAATATTTTCCAGTTTATGACATGGCACTTTTTCTCAGTGGAATCTCATGTAAACAGCATTAAGCACTTGAGGTGCAAGTCCCACCCCTTTTATTGTGCTTTATGAATTACCCAGGGGCAAAACTTGTGACATAATGCATGATGTTGCTTTGTTCATTTGGATAAAAGCAGTGATCTTCTCTCCCACAGCCCCGTTGTTCTGCCCATCAAGAAAGAAATGTTAAGATTTATTTTCTTTCTTTTTTTCTTGCTTTGAAATGTTATCCTTTAGGACTTGTGGATTTAGTTGTAAAAATTATCATTGGGCTTAAAATTACTACTAAAAACAAAGAAACTTTTGATGATGGTTTAGCTCCTCCTTCCTCACCATATGTGCTTTTTAGATGATCCTTCTCTTTAAGGTAAACATATTCCCCAATGCCTGATAAAAATATGCCTATTGAATAGAAAGTGTGCACAATGTCTTTCTAATACTTTATGCTTTTATTCTCCATGAAAATATTGCTGACCAAAATAATCTTTCAGTTCACCTTACCTGTAATCTCTAAATTACCCAATTCACAACTGTCCATTCAATATTTGTTCCAAACCATCATTTTATATACCCTATGTTCAAATTAAGAAGTACAAAACATGGTCTTATGAGCTTTTAACAACAGGTGAATTCCTGAAAAATTGTTTACAAATTTGTTTTTATTTTGTTTTATATCATAATATACTATCAAATTCCCCTTTCATTATATGATTATGATGTTTCCTATATAGATGAGTGCATATATAAGGACTTAGCAAAGAGCCTATGAGGAACTAAATGCATAATAATTTCTTTGAAAGCTAATGTACAGCTGCCAGTGATATCTGGGGAAACAGCCAAGAAACCAGATGCTTTTGGAGAAAGAGTATGTTCTGTTTCTTGGCACCTTGGAGTGGAATATGTGTATTCAAATATGTAAAAGTGTGTTCCATTGAACAATATGATAGGGGGAAAAAAATACCCTAGCTGTTAAAATGGCTGCCATTTGAATTACAACAGTACCTGACAAAGTAGGAGTAAACAAAGGTTCATGCAAATAAAGCATTTTCAATTGAAGAATAATTATAATTATAATCTAATTTAGATGAAGCCTGAAAATCGGGAAAGCGCAGAATTGATGCTCCTAAAACATGGCCAGAATTTAACTTGATCCATTTTTCTTAATTGGAAATATTCTGAACTGGATATGGATTTTAAGCTGGCATCAAGATTAAAACTCAATGGAAATCATTTTCAGTACCAGGCTGGAACCAATTAAAGATAAGATCTTAATCAGTTATGGTTAACTACTCATATTTAAAAAAAACACAATAATCATGTGACATCAAATTTAAAGCTATGTTGGTAAGAACAACATACTACTTTTTCACATACATACATTTTCTTCTAGTTGAATGTCATATCTTAAATTTCTAAAGCCCTTGATTGGCAGGAAATAAAAGTTTCTCATTGCAATCTATGATTGAGTATTTTATTATTATTATAGGGGGAACTGTCTGCTAGAATATTGGGATGGGGGTGGAATTTGAAGATATAGTTGATGGTCTTTTCCAATGTCTCCAAATGTTACCTATATGTTAATTTCTTATGCATTTGCTATTCATCAATCAGTATGGCAATGCAGAAAAAGAAAAGCAGAGAGATAAAATATATATGATGGGGCTTAACATAAATAGAAAAGAAGGAGAAATGTTATTGGGGTTTATAAAATTGTACATTATGTGGAGGAAGTGGAACGAACAGTTTTTTTCCTCTTTCTTAATATTAGAACCCTCAGTTATCTAATAATACTGAATGATGAAAGATTCAAAACTGAAAAGGAAATTAATTATGGATTGGATTACCATAAAATTACCATAAAAAGTGGCTATTCATATGTGTATGAATATATAAGATTTCCTTATTCCATCTTCCTTTCAAATGTATAGATTTAAATTCCCAAAATTTCCAACCAGCATAACAATAGCAGAGACTGCTGAGAATTGAAAACATCTGCAGTTGAACAATCTAGATGTCATTTGGGTTGACGAGGATAGCTTTGATGTTGTAAAAAAAGTGAATTTAAACTGAAAATGGATGTGTCTCATCATAGTTCCAGGATCACATCTCCCATAAACAGGTCAGAGGGATTGTGTTTTTTTGGATCCAGAGAAAACTGAGCCATTTTATTTTATTTTATTTTATTTTATTTTATTTTATTTTATTTTAT
>JAKJMR010016996.1:326704-347855 GCA_024449315.1 Daboia siamensis
ATTTTATTTTATTTTATTTTATTTTATTTTATTTTATTTTATTTTATTTTATTTTATTTTATTTTATTTTATTTTATTATTTTATTATTTTACTGGTCAGCTGATAGTTTGTTCTAAGTGAGATGGGCTTACTTATACAATGGTGAAATGAGCATTGCTAAAAAAAAAAGCAAATTATTCTTCCAAATAAATGGAAGAAATTGAGGCCCACTAACTGTATTCTCTGCTACCTTAAGATGTTTTCTATTAAAATCCCAATTTATATGCATATATCATTTTTTTTCCTCTCTAAGAATGCTTAAGGGAGTTTTATAAGAATGTCAGTATGTAGTGCATGCAACAGGCTTGCAACAATAAACTTAAAACAAGCATGAAACTGGGTGATGTGAGGTAAACAAGAAGCCAAAGCAATGGAATTTTTAAAAAGTGATATATGATTTGGGATAGAACTGAAGGAAAGAAATGCTATGTGTTCTATCAAAGAACACATAGATAGAAATAAATTATTTAAAAATATTTAAGAATATTAAAAATAAGTAAGGCTTCAAATGTAGATATGTTGGAAAATTTCCTTATGGGAAGGCACAAACAGTCCTTATTAGCAATACATGTCACATGTGCATGTACACACACACACAAATATGCATGCATGAATGCATGCATGCACACACACACATACTACACATGACATAATATAATGCACAATAATGTCATTAAGCTTTGTCATAAAATGAGAAAAAAAATGTTCAGCTTGTGCAACTTGGTTCCCCTTTCCCCCTTCTAACTGGGCCACCAAGCCATAAAGATTGGGACTGTTGGTTTAGGTCCTATCAATAGAAAGCTAAACTAGTATCTTAATACAGTACTTAACATAATTGATTCATATCAATAACTATATAGTAAATATAGAATGCGTTATTGTTTGCCTAACTGGGCCTAAATTGAGCGCATGTTTCTAAATAAAAATAAAACAACTGAAATACATTTCAAGTAGGCAATAAAATCTTCCACAAAATAGAATAGCTGGAGATATGGCTGTGATTTGCTTATGAATGGCTGGGCCAGGCAGAGAACATGCAGAGTACATATTTGCTCTTCAGCAGATCACTGGAAAAAAGCATATGAATTGGAGAAAGAATATATTGCACTTATGTTTATTTAAGGGAACCATATGATAAAATAAAGTGTCTTGAATTATGGAACATTTTGTATAAATATGGAGTTTGGGCACTGGTTGCTGGATGTGATGAAATGGATATATCATCAAAGCAAAATATGTATAAAAATAAATAGAAGGCTTAGTGAGTGGTTCAACAAACAGGTAGCAGGACGGAGATGTGTGCTTCCTTCTTCACTGCTTAAAATATTTATGGAAAAATTTAAAAGGGATAATCCTGGTGATGTTAGAGGTATGATGGTCAGGAAGTAAATTCATGTATTTTTACTTAATATGCAACCAGAATTTGAATGATTCTCCTCAAATATTAGATTACATAATACATAAGAAATACAGATCTGAAAATCAAGATCAAAATAGTTGTATTCTCCAAAAAAATGGAATAAATGATTTCATGTCATAGATAAATGGTAAAAAATTAGAGCAAGTACATGATTTTTTACATATTGGTAGAATGTATACAAAAATGAAAATAAAATAAAATAAATGAAGACATTCTGAGATGTAGTGATGCTCCATTCCAAGAAATGAATGCTTGTCAAAGAAGGCAAAGTGATTGTTCATAAAAATATTATTTGAAAGTGATAGTTATGTCAGGAAAGACATAAAAAATAATTTGAATATAGTGAGAATAGGGTACATAAGAACTATGTGAACTGAAAGGAGAAGAAATAGCATCAAACCTAAATGAATGAAAAATAAATGAAGATTGAAAAGGAAAACAAATGACCAAAACAGAAGTATCTTGAGATGGTTAGTCATACAGAGTGAATGAATGAGGACTGAATTGCAAGAGAAATGTATGAAGGAAGGGTGGATTGGTCAAGATGAAAATGAAGTTTATGGTTGTATGAACTTATTATCTTCAAAAGAGAGGTGAGATATAATTAAGAAAAAAAGGCAATAGATGAAGAGTGTGAGGACAGAGAAGAAGCAACAGGGTTTGCAAGGATAGTAAGGAGATACATTAAATTATTTGTCTAATTTAGTTTTAATTTATTTCCAACACATAGAAGGGTTTCAGACTTGGCTATGTCTGTACAGATTTCCCCATCTCAGCTGGCTCCACATGTTCAAACATAAGCTTCTTCTAGCAAGCTGCTGTCTTCATTCCTTGTAAATCAGAGATAGTTACCTGAACATCCATGGGGAAAGGGGCCAAGCTGGTAGGGAAGGCAAAGGGCATCACATGTGCTCTGATGTCAGAAAATAATTCAAGTATGTAATTTATATCATTTAGACAATAACATCATGACATATTAAATTCTTTCTGATACCAGAAAGAATCATAGCTTCTGCCTGACTCCTGTGGATAGATATTTGTATTTGAAGTACAGTTCACAAATATGTTTGTAGCAATGATTCTGTTAACTGGGTCATTATTTACATTTTATAGATGGAATATCGAAGCTGAAAATCAATAATTTATTCTATTATTGGTATGGATTTTGAAATTCAAATATATGTCTCTATGCACCAGCTAATAACAGCTCTCATTAAATAAATGAAAATATAGTAAAGAAGAAGAGAGACAATGTCTATTGAGAGAGACAGAAGCCATTATACTTCCTATTAGGGCTGTGCACGCTTCAAAAATGATTCAAAAGTGCTTTGAGCCTCACATGACTGAATCTCTCCTCTGCTATTCATCACATAGCCACCATTTCTACAGGCTTCTGAAGAGGAAAGGATTCAGTAAAAGTTAGATTTGTCATTGCCTTTGGACTACTTTTTATTTCCTGAAGTTCTGTATATTTGAATTTTTTCACATGCATGTATAATAAAATCTAAGAATATAGAGACCCATTTTCAGGTCTTGAAGTGTTAGAAAAGTGCTTATGACCAATAAGAAAAAAAAAACAGCCCCTTCATGCATTCAGTGCTCAAAATATATTTTGATGTGCAGAGAAAAACCTCCAATAATTTAATTGCAGTAACAAACTCAGTGATGTGTGTTTATCTTACTTCCACACACAGGGATTTACTAAAATATAATCTTATGGAAAAGTACTTCTGGATCCAAAAAATCCAAACTCAATGGAGCTCTACATACAAAAGTTATTAACATCAAATGGTTCCTTTAAACTTGAAATTCAAATCCAGAGAACCAACTAATCCAAACAGAAATTAAATGGAAAATCATAAAACTATTGCACTCAGGGGAAAGTATTGAGTGATGAACTGAAGGACGAACAACTCGATTCTTTGAGTAAAAATGAATTAAGCACCAACCTCTTGAATTTAAATTGTATTATTATATAAGGCTATCTTTTTCAAAACTATTGGATCAACCTTTGATCTCTTTATTACAATTCAGCTCTTTAAAACTTTCTACTTATTGATCTTCTCATATTGTGGAAATACAAATGTCAAACCCATAATAAAACCATTGTATTACTGATATCCAATTTTTACTTATTTTTTTTAACATAATGGTAATTTGACAGGAAAAATAACCTGTTATGTATAAATGGTCCTATTGATTATCTTGGCATATAAAATATCAAATTTTGAGTGTTTCAGTGCCAAGCCATTACTTAACAAGTAGAATATAGTTAAGGAAAAGGTGTGCTTTTTTAAAAATTATATAAATGTAGGTGTTTTTTTTAAAAAAAATAGAGTTTTATTTGTTTCCCAATTACCCTTTTGTTTCTGATCTCTTACCATCTTGATCCATGAAAGGAGAGAATCCAAAATCCATTATTTTGACAAAATATTTTACATATGGCTAGATCTACCAAATCAGGTGTTTAAATAATTGTGTAATTATGGATAATGCATATACAAAATGTTGCAGATATTATAGATAGGCCTTAAGAGATATTCTGCATTCATACTGTCATGCTGCTTTTAGTGGTCAAATTCAAAGCATTGTGCAGCCCTAATGCTAAATCTGTTGAAGCTAGGCAAAGCCTGTAAATCCCATATACATATACATATACATATACATATACATATACATATACATATACATATACATATACATATACATATACATATGCATATGCATATACATATACATATACATATACATATACATATACATTTACATATACATATACATATACATATACATAAGGGATGCAGTGGCTCAGTGGGTTAGGACGCTGAGCTTGTCGATCGGAAGGTCGACAGTTTGGCGGGTTGAATCCCGAGTTCCACGTAACAGAGTGAGCGCCTGTTATTCGTCCCAGCTTCTGCCAACCTAGCAGTTCAAAAGCACATAAAAATGCAAGTAGAAAAATAGGGACCACTACGGTGGGAAGGTAACAGCGTTCCGTGCACCTTTGGCGTCTAGTCATGCCGGCCACATGACCATGGAGCCATCCTCGGACAAGCGCTGGCTCTTCGGCTTTGAAATGGAGATGAGCACTGTCCCCTAGAGTCAGAAACGACTAGCACGCACGTACGGGGGAACCTTTACCTTTACCTTTTTTATACATATACATACACACACACACACACACACACACACATGTTAAATATTTGTTAAGTATTTTAGAATACCTTGCCAGGCCCAAATACGGGCCAAACCTTATTGCCTGTATCAGTCTAACCTAAGGCCATTCACAAGCCGTAGTCACAACTATGACAACTCATTATTTGTATATATTTTTTTTTTGGCTTGCTAACAAAGAATTAAAGGGAGACTGTTATGGCCATTTCAAACTCATTTGTTCTCATCAGTCAGCCATACCCTTATGAGATTTAAACCTGGGCCGATTGCACATTAGGCAGTTGTTTTAACCTCTAGGCCATAGGCTCTTTCTCGCTTTGCTAGCTGAAAAGCAAGGGAGATATGTGTTAAGTATTTGTTAAGTATTTTAGAATACTTTGCCAGGCCCAAATACAGGCCAAACTTTATTGCCTGTATCAGCCTAACCTAAGGCCATCCACAAGCTGTAGTCACAACTGTGACAACTCATTATTTGTGTAAATATTTTTTTGGCTTGCTAAGAAAGAATTAAAAGAAGACTGATATGGCCATTTCAAACTCATTAGTTCTCATCAGTCAGCCATACCTTTAGGCCATAGGCTCTTTCTCACTTCGCTAGCTGAAAGCTAATGTGCAATCGGCCCAGGTTCGAATCTCAGAAGGGTATGGCAAGGTATTCTAAAATAACAAATACTTAACACATATCTCCCTTGCCTTTCAGCTAGCAAAGCGAGAAAGAGCCTGTGGCCTAGAGGTTAAAACAACTGCCTAATGTGCAATCAGCCCAGGTTCGAATCTCAGAAGGATATGGCTGACTGAGAACAAATGAGTTTAAAATGGCCATATCAGTCTCCCTTTAATTCTTTCTTAGCAAGCCAAAAAAATATTTACACAAATAATGAGTTGTCACAGTTGTGACTACAGCTTGTAGTCAATAAGATTTGGCCCATATTTGGGCCTGGCAAGGTATTCTAAAATACTTAACACATATCTCCCTTGCCTTTCAGCTAGCAAAGTGAGAAAGAGCCTGTGGCCTAGAGGTTAAAACAACTGCCTAATGTGCAATCAGCCCAGGTTCGAAGCTCAGAAGGGTATGGCTGACTGATGAAAACAAATGAGTTTGAAATGGTGATATCACTCTCCCTTTAATTCTTTGTCAGCAAGGCAAAAAATTTTACACACACACACACACACACACACACACACACACACACACACACACCAAATATCATGGAAGAAAAGTTAGGTATGAATTTAATAAATAGATAAACACTAAATTATGGGGATCATTAGTTGCCTGAATGTCCATTAGAACTAGGTGCTACTTCTAGATGCTTTTTGAAATTTTTCATTAACTTTGTGGTTGGAGAAATTGATAATTTTTTTCTGTTCTTCTCAGAGGCCAGGCTCATCATTAGAGATGGTGGCAACAGACTACCAGGAGAGCTAGTTTGTTTAAAGGAACTGAGCTAGAAATCAAGAGACTGTGAGTTTTAGTCCTGCCTTAGGCATAAACCAATTGGATACCCACAATAGTAATTATCTCTAACACTCTGCTGCCCTCATTGTGGAACTACCGTAGATTCCGGCGTATAAGACGACTTTTTAACCCATGAAAATCTTCTCAAAATTCAGGGGTCGTCTTATACGCCGGGTGCTGAAACTTTAGGGACAGGGCTGGCTGGAAAATCTGGAGTGGATCTTCCATTTAGTCTGCGCAGGGAAAGCGGGACCAATTGGAGTAGAAGCTGCAGTCTGTGATTTTTTACAGGCTGGGGTCTGGGCGTCTTTCCTTCTAAAGATGAAGAGCAGCTGTAGGCAGGTGGGGAATGCAAGAGCAACTTGAAAGGCAGGTGGGGAATGCCGGAGCAGCTGCTTAGCTCTAAGGACACATTTGACTCAGGAACTGGGCGGGCTGGCTGGAAAACCTGGAGCGGATCTCCCATTTGATCTTTTTTTTTTTAATCCCATTTATATCCCGTCCTTCTCCGAAGACTCAGGGCAGCTTACAATTTAAAGCACAAATCAATGTGCTTAGCAATAGCCTTCATTCTATGTATATGCCTGCTTATTAGAGCTTTCACACACACACACACCCCACAAGCAGCATTATTACAGTCAGCTTATTGCTCCCAACAATCTGAGTCCTCATTTTACCTACCTGGGAAGGATGGAAGGCTGACTCAACCTTGAGCCTGGTGGGATGAGAACCTGCACTAATTGCAGGCAGCTGGTGTTACTTAAGGCTCTGCGCAGGGAAAGCTTTAGAGTGAATTAGGAAAAGTGAAAAAGTGAATTAGGAAAATAGGAAACGGTTGCTGGAATTGGGTATGTGTAGTTTAATAAAGAGAAGGGCAAGGGGTGACATGATAGCAGTGATCCAATATCTCAGGGACTGTCACAAAGAAGAGGGAGCCAAGCTATTCCCCAAAGCACCTGAAGGCAGGAGAAAAAGCAATGGATGGAAATTAACCAAAGAGAGAAGCAACCTAGAACTAAGGAGAAACTTCCTGACAGTGAGAACAATTAACCAGTGGAACAACCTGCCTCCAGAAGTGGTGAATGCTCCAACACTGGAAGTTTTTAAGAAGAGACTGGACAGCCATTTGTCTGAAATGGTATAGGGTTTCCTGTCTGAGCAGGGGGTTGGACTAGATGACCTCCAAGGTCCCTTCCAACTTATGATGATGATGATGATGATGATGATGATGTTTAATCCACTTGCACTGTTTTATGTTTACATGTTTGATGACAAACAGCCTTATGTTTATAAGTGACAGTTTTCCTACTAAGTACTTGCATGTCATAAGCATTTGAATTAAAATTACCATATTAAAATCAAATCTGATGTTTTTTAATTTTTATTTGGTGTGCGTTGGAAGAGGGGTAGTCTTATACAGCGAGTATAGCCCAAACCCTATAATTTAACAGGAAATATAGGGGGTCGTCTTATACGCCCAGTCGTCTTATACGCCGGAAAATACGGTAGCCTCTTTGTGGGAAAAGGTGAATTAAGAGTTTGAGTTTTACAGGGAATTCTCGAGTTATGAATGTAATAGAGCCTGTCAATTACATTCATAATCAAGAATTCATTAAATGGATCACGTTAAATGAACATGATCCCTCCCTTCTTTACCCAATGCATTCACTAATTGAATGCTCAGGTTGTTAAATGCACATCAGAATGGGGAGGGGAGACCTAGTACTTTTGACTATCCAAAGTCTCCCCCAACCACTAAGATATTTCACGTTTCCCCCCCCCCCTGGTCTATACAGGCACTGGACCTGTGAAGGATGATACCTTTTGAAATTTCGATGACCAAGCAACCTGTCTCCCCTCTAGCCTCTCTACTATGGTTTCTTTGTCTGCTCCAATGCTGCAAAAGTAGAGCAATGACAGCAGAGGCTGAGCGGAATGAACATGCTATGCTCAGCTTTGCTGACTCACCGAGGATACCCAATCTGCTTTTGGAGTACCGGGCAATCTCAGTGAGTGTGAAGGAATGCAAAACTATGCCCTCAAATTCTTCTCTGTGTGAAAAGCTTTTGCAAAGGCATGGAAGGCTTCAAGCGCTCACCCAAAGCCTTCCATCCCTTTGCAAAAGGTTTTGGCATAGACCAGTCTTTGGGGGTGCAGTCTCATGCTCCTTCAGGCTCACCGAGGTTGCCCGACTCTTCAAAAGTGAATCAGATGTCCTGCACAGACAGCCTCAGTGAGTCAGTGAAGGGTGCGCTCATCCTGCTCAGGTTCTGATCTCACTGCTCCACTTTTTGACTGCTGGGAACATATGAACCTGTGGCAGAACAGTTAGAGAGGAGAGAGAAGGAGCAGTCACATGTCTTGGGACTCTGGATCTTTGAAAAGTAAGTGAACCTTTGTGGGGGGATGAGCTGGTGGGCTATCGTAGCAGGTCTAGTGCCTCTTAGGTCCCTGTGAGGGGTGAGAATAGGTAAGGGTAATGTTGCAGTGTCTCTGCAGTCCGTCGTAAAGGTGAATGACTGCTGTGGTGTTGCAACATTCAGAACTTCAGGACAGTGTCATAAATACATTTGGGGGCTGGTGTCATAACTATGAACCATTGCTAAGTGAATTATCGAGGACTACCTGTACTTGTAATAGGAGAGTTTTGAGCACAGAAAGTATTACACACTAATTATTTGGGTCATACATATTAGGAACTATAGTTGCTCCACAACTCCCACCTTGTCTATACTCTCCACACACTCCCATTATTCATCATAGAATATGGTTCATGGGAGATGTCATTAATCAACATCTACAGCAGCACAGGTTTACCATGTCTAGTTTAGCATTAGCAAGTCATCCAAAATATAGTTCATAAGTCTATCAATACATAATTGAAATTAAATGAAATGAAGAAGTTGGTTAGAACTTTAAGTAGGAATTATCTTAGAGAAAATTATTAAGAATTAAAGCATTCATTTACCATATCTAGAACAACCCCAGATTTATCTTTTGTCTAATATTCTTTTATTATGTTATAATGTTAACATGGAAAACTTTGGTCAAACTTAAGAAATTGTGTTAGCTCTGCTTCAGTGACTTGTCCAGCTGAAATATAAATTGTTTGCAAAACAAATTATTTTAGTTTTATCAATGGGCACTGATGAGGTTACCTAGTTTAGTAATAAAATGTTTGCAAGAGATCCAGGGAGTCCAAAGAGTTTGGGAGGGGTGACATGCCCTTCCTGTGCCAGGCCAGCCCCTCTAGCCCTGGGGCACCATGCTGGGCGGCAGCGGGAAGGGCACCAAGCCAATGCTTCTTTGGGTAGAGTGGGCAGCCTTTGCCCCGGGGATGCTGGGGAGCTGCCTCCAAGAGACAAAGCACCAGTGGAACCCTGGAGAGTTGGGGAGGGTGGTAAAGCCAGTGGGCATCCTGCCTGCAGTGCCCATGCCAGCTGCCTTTCCCTGCCAGACCTGGAATGCTGCTGTATTTCAGTAGATGCTGGCCTTGCCTTTTGGTGGACCTGAGCATCTGCTGGAGAGAGAAGGGCCCATTTCAGTGTTTGGAGATGGAAATCAGATTAGTGAGGAAATGCTTGGGAGAAGCGAGGGCATCTTGGTGGTGGTGTGGCAAGCTCTCTAGCTGCTGGCAGTGAAGAAATGCGATGGAGCTGGAAAGCAGGTGGCAAGGAAAATCCCCCAAGAGCACCAGGTGCTGAAAAGGGCCCATCTTTCTCCAGCACCTGCCCAGGCCCACTGGAGGGAAGGCCCAAATCTATTGAAAGGTGGTGGCATTTCGGCTCTGGCAGGGAAGGGGCAGCTGGTATTGGCGCTGCAGTCAGGACACTCTCTGAGTGTCTGCCTGCCACTTTGGTGGCTGTGTGGGCAGAGCTGCCACCATTGAAACAGTGGATAGGGACCAGGTGGCACCACAGGAACGAAGCAGCAGGTGGTGGAGGAGGAGGCGGGTCCTGCCACTGGGCGGATGATCTGTGGGGTTGGGCAAGGCAGAGGTGGCGGGGACTGAAGAAAGTCCCTCAAGCAGCAAATGTGTCTGATGCGCATTGGCAGCCGAGGCCTATCACCATCACTACCCCTAGGGACTGGATAAGGGGACTGAACCTCCACCATAGCATGGAAGTCTGGCTCAGAAGGGGTGTGAATGGAATGAGGTGGCTGGTTGGGTGGGTCTTAACTAGGACTTATTTTAGGGATAGGGCTTATATTAGGCTTACCCCCCCTCCCCCCGCAAAAAAATCAAGTTAGGGCTTATTCTCGGAGAAACTATGGTACATATATTACATGGAGATAGATGTAACAACATAACTATAAATGCCATATAATTATTATTTTATTAATTTATTACTTTTGTACAGCTGCCTAACTCATCCATAATGACTCCATGTATCACTGAAATAGATGTTTGCTTTTTGCCTTCCTTTTTTAATATCTAGGATTCATTTTATGAAATTTTTAAAAAGCCCTTAAATAAAAAAAATGAGCACACACTTTTTAGCAAGAGTATGTGATACTGGTTTCTTTTCTGCACAGCACCTTCTTTACGGTGATCTATCACTTAAACTTCTTGTTCATATGATGTATTAGTCAAATTCATCATCAGCTTGAGTAGCCTTACCAGTGATTTATATGCCAAGTAAATCTTTAGTGAAGCATACTGATGATACATAATTCAAGGATGGTGCCACAGGAGGTTCTAGAGGAAGATTCAATGGGATTAAAAGATAAAGGCAGAGCAGTAAAATCTCATATCCGGAAGGCTACTTTGATCATCTAAGACCAAGCCAGTTATGAAAACAACGCTGTTCAAAGAATGTGTTTCAATCTATCTAGTTTTGTAAATTCTGCTGTTTGTAAGAGGATTATGGAACATAGTTTCCTTTGAGTTGACACCATGCCTTACTCCCACATCTGAGCACCAAACGCCCTAGATGACAGCAAGTAAATAGACTTTTTAAATTCTCTTTGCTGCCAATTAATGGTCCAGAAGATTTTTATAGGCATTGGTGATGGGACACTGCATCAGCATCATCAAAAGTAGCTGGATTTATTAGGGAATCTCTTCTATCTATCAAAAAGATCTATGAACAATATGAAAAAAATGAAAATAATTACTTCCTGTAACCTGTATTATGGAGATTTTAAACTGTCCTGACAACAATAAAATAGGGATTGCATATATATATATATATCTCATGGCATTAAAACATTGTAGTAGCAGAAGACTTGACATGTTTGCTAACCTGCATATACCCAGTTTGGAGAATTGTAGCAGCTGCAACATTTTGATGATTTAGGCTTTTTTTGTTTGTTTTTAAAGGAAGTGGCTATAATTGGAACTGGATGGATTTTGAGCTGATGAAAGCTGAAAGCTGGCAAATTTCACTGTGGGTTGCAGGGATGTTGTGACAGGAACTTTTTAGGATAATTCATGAAATGGAATAGGTCTTACTATTTCTGTTTCCATCTTCCTTCCCAGTTTATCTTACAGTAAAGGCAACATATTCATGCTGCATTCTTAATAGAATATATTACATTTTCTGGTAGTGTTTAAAGCAAGGGTATCAAACTGCCGGCCCATGGGCCGGATGAGTCACAACAAAACCATGCCCACCCCATTGCCGGCAATGGGGAAAAAGCTCCAATACGTCGCGGAACATCACATGACGTCGAGAGTTTGACACCCCTGGTTTAAAGTATAAGCATAATCTACTTTACACTATCATTCATTTTATCTGCAATCAGTATGAATGTGTAATGCAAACATACCAAATAGATTACAATATTTGTGTGTGCTCATGCGCAGGTGTGTGTGAACAGGTGCACATGTGCACACATGCTTTTGAATCAGTGTTGACTCCTAGTGAGCACCTGGGCAAGTCCTTGCAGTTGTTTGATAGGATTACCTATTTCCTAAGATTGAGAGTGAGTGACTGACTCAAGGTCGCCTAGCTGGCTTTGTGCCTAACATGGACTAGTATTCATAGTCTCCTAGTTTCTATCCTGATGCCTTAACCACTGCACCTGCTCGCTCTCTTAGAGTACTTTACATGTATGAAAGCATTCAGAAGATTTAACACATGCTTAGTCTAGATTGTAAATAATTTTTAAAAGGATTGATCTAGAATTGAAAAACTATGTGAATTCCCAGAATTTTTCATTTTTTTGAAAAAAGTAGATTTTTTTTCTCCTTGAAGCACAAATAGTAAAGACATTCTGCAGACGTACAATGAGAATAGTTGTATTTCTTAAACTATTTTTTTAGCTTCACTGTATATAATGCCTCTTCAATTCGTCAGCTTCTTTTTAAATTATCTCTTATATGGACATGATTTAACAACTAGAAAGATAAAATAGGAGTAAAAGAAATACTCATATGTGAATCTTTAGAAGTAGTTATATATATTAGAATAACTTTCCATGTTCCAATTGCTATGAAAACCAATTAGCAAAAATAAATGGGACCAAGCAAAAATTATCAATGATTCAAAAAGTGTAATGATTGCGGAGAATCCTGGTAAATACTTTGTTTTTAAAAAGTATTTTTCAAACTTGGCAACTTGCATTTCAACTCCCAGAATTCCTTGTGGGAATTCTCGATGTTGAAGCCCATGTACCTTGTCAAGTCTGAGAAAAGCTGCTTTAAAACAAGTTGTGCTAATAGTAGCTTAAAGGTCAAGATTTGCCCTGTCCAGTCATATCTGACATCAAGGTGTGGTGCTCATCTTTGTTTCTTAGCTGAGATAGCCAGCATTCTCCAAAGACATTTCCATGATCACCTGGCCAGCATGGTGATCGCAAGACACATGGAATGCTGTTATCTTCCCATCAAAGGGATATCTATTTATCTATTTTCATATGCTTGCTTTCAAGATGTTAATTCGTCAGAAGCTGGGGTGATCAGCCTGTCACAAAATGCTTGAGTCTTGAATCCAAGCTGTCAGGTTTTGTGGCTAAGTTCAGGGTCTTTAATTGCTGAGCCATCACACGCCACTAAAAGTAGCATACATGGAGCAATTATAAACTGTCATCAAAATTAATTGGGGCTGCCTATAGGCAGAGTTAATTTGTATAGAATCAATGATGGTTACCTTTAATTAAAAAGATCAAGGTATAAACAGGGATTCCTGGAGATGTAGTATGCTGATGATTTTAGCAATTGCTATATCACTTTCCCTTTAAGTCATTTCATCCTGTCAGTCAGATATTCACAACATAGACCAGTTTACCTAAACAGATTTTGCTTCAGCTGTTTGCCTATTCAGTTTCCAGTCTGCATGGTTATGATTAAGAGTATAGCAAACCAGAGGGGAAATGCAAGTGTCTCCATGTTTATGATAAGCTTTCCCTCACAATGGTTCTAGTGTCCCCTTCTGTTTTGTCACTGTGGCAGGGGAACAAGTAACAGATGTCTTTAACAACTATGCATGGGATATAGAGTGGACAGAAATGTAACTGTAAAACTATATTGCAGTGGACAAATACCGACTTCACATTTCTCAGTTTCTGTGAGAAACCAGTGGTGGGATTCAGCCAGTTTGCACCACTTCAGCAGAACCAGTAGCTAATTTTTTGTTGCCCAGGCTCAGAATGGACTTCCGGAAGAAGCATCCACACACAGAACCAGTTGTTCACATATTTGAATCCTACTACTGTTCCGGTAAATCAAAGAGATCAGGTAAGCAGAGAATTACAACATTCCAAAAATTTTGTTTTTGGATTTTTTTCTTGAAAAAAGTCATCTTTCTTACTTTTTTGTTTTGAAATTCAATAAAATTATATTTATGAAACTAAAATACTCCTCTCCATTAAAGTAAGAAAAGATAAATAGGCAAGAAAAAAAAAAAATTTAAAAAAAGAAAGCATGAAAAAGCAAGATAAAATTGCAAAAAATAAAAAGATTAGAAATTAATAATTTCTGACTTTCTTTGATAGAGCTATAGATTAAAAAATACATCAGATTCTTACTCTGAAGTTCACAATAGTCTACATTATTTATACAATCTATATAATTTTAATCATCAGATTCCCAAAATCAGAATTTCTTTTCTTTGATTTCTTACAAAAAGCTCAAAATGGTTTCCATGTAGAAATAAAATGGGTCAAAATTATTTTCTTTAATCAAAAGTTTAAATTTCACCATCTCTGCCAATTCCATCAGCTTCACTATCCATTTTTCTACTGTAGCTATTTATAAATCCTTCCACATTTATGTACATACAAGTCTTGCTACTGTTACCATATATAAAAATAGAGTCCTATAAGAATTTCTGATCTGTTTTCCAATAACCCAAAAGAAAAATCTCTAATTTTAATTTTATGCTTTCTTTTAAAATCTTCTGAATCAAGTATATATATTCAATCCTAATATTTTTTAGTTTTCTTTTTATTTCCACCAAAAGTGACATGTGCCTTCAGTTTGATTATATTTCCAGAAAATATTTGAAATTTTATCATAGTCTTTAATTGTTCATTTTCTGTTTCCATTTTCAGTAAAAAAAAAAAAAATGTTGCCAGACTCCAAAAGAATAAGAAATAAGAAAAACTTGCTGTGATTCTTCTGAGCAGTTTTCTATATTGTCCTCACTCAGTGCCAAACTAAAGCAAATTACTTACACCATTAAATATACACAGCAAGAGCACCTGACTGTTCTGACTCGTGGCCTCTGATTCAAACTGTCTAAATTTCACTGCCTTTTGCTCCTCTGGAATGCACTTCCTCCCTCCTGAGAACCTAGACTACTTTCCCACTACATTTGTATTTCTTAGGGGTCCTTGATGCTTTCTGAGCTTGTTCATTTTTTGTAGATATTTCTTTACCCCACACTAGGTAACATCATTAGTTTGTACATCAATTTGTTCTTCTTAGTTGCAATATAATCATAATCTCTACACAATTTCACATCCAGTTCAGTCTTACATTTTTAAAGTCAAAATTTTCAGACCAAATTTAAATCTTTCTAGCAGCTAAACACAGGAAAATTGTGTGTGCGTGTGTGTGGGTGTGTTTAACTTAACTTCTTCCTTCAGAATAAAAAATCAGTACATTAGCATAAGTTATCCATTTTTTCTAAATATCATTCATCTTCTTAAAAAAGCTTCTTTGGTTGACAAGAATAAAGAGATTTTAGGAGACAGTCTTGCCATATTCCTATTCCAAATTCTCAATATGGCACATCTAATAAAATGATTTTTAAAATCTACATTAAATTTAACTTTATTGTACCACAAACAGGTGTGCCAACTAAATCTTAAATCATGTTCTGCCAGTTCTAATTACCTCCTGTTTCATTCATTCTTTCATACACATTAAACAAAACCTGCAAAATACAATTTCAAATCTAGTAATCCTAATCCTCCCCTTTTTAAAGCATCCTACAGTAATTTATCCCCTTCATGGATTACTGCCTTGTCATGGCGAAGGGGCTTGCATAATTCAATGAAGCTATGAGCTATGCCGTGCAGGGCCACCCAAGATGGAAAGGTCATAGCAGAGAGTTCTGACAAAACGTGATCCACTGGAGAAGGAAATGGCAACCCACTCCAGTATCTTTGCCATGAAAACCCTATGGACAGTACCAAAAGGCAAAACGATATGATGCTGGAAGATAAGCCCCTAAGGTCGGAAGGCATCCAATATGATACTGGGGAAGAGCAGAGGGCTAGTACTAGTAGTGCCAGAAAGAATGAAGCAACTGGGCCAAAGCCGAAAGGATGCTCAGCTGTGGATATGTCTGGTGGTGAAAGGAAAGTCCGATGATTTTTCTCCTTAGGAACCTGGAATGTAAGTTCCATGAATCAAGGAAAGCTGGATGTGGTCAAACAAGAGATGACAAGACTAAACATCGACGTCTTAGGTATCAGTGAACTAAAAAGGACAGGAATGGGTGAATTTAATTCAGATGACCATCAGGTATACTACTGCGGGCAAGAATCCCACAGAAGAAATGGAGTAGCCTTCATAGTCAATAAAAAAGTAGGAAAAGCAATACTGGGATACAATCCTCAAAATGATAGAATGATCTCAGTTCGAATCCAAGGCAAACCATTCGATATCATAGTAGTCCAAGTCTATGCCCCAACCACCGGTGCTGAAGAGGATGAAATTGACCGGTTCTATGAAGCCCTACAGCACCTTATAGAACTAACACCCAAAAATGATGTCCTTATCATCATGGGGGATTGGAATGCTAAAGTAGGAAGCCAAAGATAACCGGAATAACAGGCAAGTTTGGCCTTGGAGTACAAAATGAAGCAGGGCACAGGCTGATAGAATTTTGTCAAGAGAATACGATGGTCATAGCAAACACTCTTTTCCAACAACCCAAGAGACGGCTTTACACATGGACATCACCAGACAGTCAACACAGAAATCAGATTGACAATATGCTTTGCAGCCAAAGATGGAGAAGCTCTATACAGTCAGTAAAAACAAGACCAGGAGTGGACTGTGGCTCAGACCATGAGCTTCTTGTTGCAAAATTTAGGCTTAAATTAAAGAAAGTAGGGAAAAGCGCTAGGCCACTCAGGTATGAATTAAATCATATCCCTGTTCAATATATAGTAGAGGTGACAAATAGATTTAAGGAATTAGATCTGATAGACAGAGTGCCTGAAGAACTATGGACAGAGGTTTGCAACATTGTATAACAGGTAGCAACCAAAACCATCCCAAAGAAAAAGAAATGCAAGAAATGCAAGAAAGGAAAATGGCTGTCTGAGGAAGCTTTGCAAATAGCTGAGGAAAGGAGAGAAGCGAAAGGCAAGGGAGAAAAAGAAAGATATGCCCAATTAAATGCAGAATTCCAAAGAATAGCTAGAAGAGATGAGAATGCCTTCTTAAATGAACATTGCAAAGAAATAGAAGAAAACAATAGAATAGGGAGGACCAGAGATCTTTTCAAGAAAATTGGAGAGATGAAAGGAAGGTTTCATGCGAAAATGGGCATGATAAAGGACCAAAATGGCAGGGACCTAACAGAGGCAGAAGAGATTAAGAAGAGGTGGCAAAATTATACAGAAGAACTATACAAGAATGAGCTTAACATCCCTGATAATCACAATGAGGTGGTTACTGACCTCGAGCCAGACATCCTAGAATGTGAAGTGAAGTGGGCCTTAGGAAAGCTGAGCAACAACAAAGCTAGTGGAGGTGACAGCTACACTCAATTTGCCAGCAAATTTGGAAAACTCAACAGTGGCCACAGGATTGGAAAAGATCAGTTTACATTCCAATTCCAAAGAAAGGCAGTGCCAAAGAATGTTCAAACTATCGCACCATTGCACTCATTTCTCATGCTAGTAAAGTTATGCTTAAAATGCTACAAGCTAGACTCCAGCAGTATGTGGATCGAGAACTACCAGAAGTACAGGAAGGATTTCGAAGAGGCAGAGGAACTAGAGATCAAATTGCTAACATACGCTGGATCATGGAGAAAGCAAGAGAGTTCCAGAAAAATATCTACTGCTGCTTCATTGACTATGCTAAAGCCTTTGATTGTGTGGATCATAACAAACTGTGGCAAGTCCTTAAAGAGATGGGAGTACCAGACCATCTTATTTGTCTCTTGAGAAACCTATATGCGGGCCAAGAAGCAACAGTGAGAACTGGACACGGAACCACTGATTGGTTCAAAATTGGGAAAGGAGTCCAGCAAGGCTGTATACTGTTGCCTTGCCTATTTAAGTTATATGCAGAGCACATCATGAGAAAGGCAGGGCTAGATGAATCAAAAGTTGGAATTAAGATTGCTGGAAGAAACATCAACAACCTAAGATATGCAGATGATACCACTCTAATGGCAGAAAGTGAAGAGGAACTAAAGAGCCTCTTGTTGCGAGTGAAGAAGGAGAGTGCAAAACCTGGGTTGAAACTAAACATTAAAAAAACCAAGATCATGGCATCTGGCCCTCTCAATTCCTGGGAAATAGATGGGGAAAAAATGGAGGTAGTGACAGATTTTATTTTCCTGGGCTCCAAGATCACTGCAGATGGGGACGCTTGTTCCTGGGGAGGAAAGCCATGGCAAATCTAGAGAGCAGAGACATCACCCTGTCAACAAAAGTACGTATAGTCAAGGCTATGGTCTTCCCAGTTGCAATGTATGGTAGTGAAAGCTAGACCATAAGAAAGGCTGAGCACCAAAGAATTGAGACCTTTGAACTATGGTGCTGGAGAAGAACTCCTGCGTGTCCCTTGGACTGCAAGGCGATCAAACCAGTCAGTCCTAGAGGAGAACAACCCTGACTGCTCTTTAGAAGGCTAGATCCTGAAGCTAAAACTCAAATACTTTGGCCACCTAATGAGAAGGAAGGACTCACTGGAGAAGAGCCTAATGCTGGGAAAGATTGAGGGCATTAGAAGAAGGGGACGACAAAGAATGAGGTGGATGGATGGAGTCACTGAAGCAGTAGGCGTGAGCTTAAATGGACTCCAGAAGATGGTAGAGGACAGGAAGGCCTGGAGGAACATTGTCCATAGGGTCGCGATGGGTCGGACACAACTTCGCAACTAACAGTAATTTATACTTAATTCCCAGTTTCTTTACTTGCCAGATAAATTAACTGGTACATCTGTCATCAGTATGGGCATTGTCTAAAATAGAAATAAAATGCCAGGTTATTCATGATCAACATTCATGATCACAAAAAGTTTTTCCAACTATAACCATTACAGTTTTTTCCATCTCAACATATCTTTTTTAACTTCATTCCAAAACATGACTTAATTACTTCAAAATAATATACAAATCAAATTAATCAAGAAAACATCCAAATATTTATTTTTCTCAATTTGAAACCCAATTTTTCAATAGATTTTCATACTGTAGTGCATTTTATACATGGAAAAATATGGTGTATTTAAATTTATCAAAATTATAAAATCATAATCAATGGGTACATTCATTGATCAATTTGGAGTTTAACTGTTTTCTTATTGACTCAGCCTTCCATCCTTCCGAGGTAGGTAAAATGAGGACCCAGATTGGGGGCAGTAAACTGACTTTGTAATAATGCTGCTTGGGGGTGTGTGTGAAAGCCCTAATAAGCAGGCATATACATAGAATGAAGGCTACTGCTAAGCTTGTAAGCTGCCCTGAGTCTTCGGAGAAGGGCGGGATATAAATGGAATAAAAAAAAAAAACCTACATGTTGAGTGAGGTTGGTCAACAAGTTATTAATCCATCTGGCAGTGATGCTATCTAAGTCACATTTTTCTATTTTTTATTTTATCAAGTAATAAATAATAGCTTTCTTATGGTTTCTTATGGGATTTTGAAGCTGAAGTATTCATTTTCCTGTATATAAAATATTTTTGTATATTTTTGTATATTTTTACAAAGTTTTTTTTTTCCTGTTGCATTTACAGAATCATACTGGATGAATCTGATTAGAGTAGAGATGGGTCATGGTACTGCTGGTAGATGTGAAGACTCAGCTGGGAACAGTTCATTTTGGAGAAGTTCTGTATATATGGTTGCTAAGAGTTAACACTGACTTGATGGTACATAATAAATCAAATATTAATCTGTGGTAACTGCAGTAAAGCAAGAATTGAATCCAATCCTTAACTGGACTTAAAGTAAATCCATTGATATAATTGAAAGTCATGAGTAACTTAAATCCTTTTGATTGATTCTGAATCCTACAAGCTGCAGTGAATCAAACAACTATTTATGGATCCTGATAGTATTTATCTTCTACAACTTCCATGCATTTCACTGATGCAAAGAAAAAAATAATAGTAATATAGTGAGCCTTAAAATATTTTATGTATACTTATTTTAGTTGAATACTTGTGTTTCTTTTTTCTTCCAGGGCACATAATAGAGTCACACAAAGCCAATTGGTAAAGCTGCTTTGGAATGTGTGGAACTGAGAACAAAACATCTCTTTTCAAGTTGTTAAAGTAGTCACATCATGTTCCAGATCTATTCAGAAACTTTGGAAGAAGTTCTTGGCCATCTCCACATGTGTATTTGTGTGTGTGTGTGTGTATGATGTATACGTATATGTATATATTCTTAACCACTTTGTTTCATATTTTCCCAATGAAGCAAATTCAAAAAATGTCCTTTGTGTTTGGTGCTATGCATTTTAAAGGACCAACTACAAAGTATTTGTTTAGAGTAGCAATTAAAATATAAAATAATGTCTAATTAAGGAAACATCAATGACTGGACTAAACTATTAGTATGGCATAAAATGCTGGCAAATAAGTCAGCATTCAGCTAAAAATGATTCAATCAATTTTAGCAACAAATTAACATTAAAGAAAAAATGCAAGTCAATTTCATAACACATACCTGGAAAGTTGATTGTTATGTGGCTACTTTTGTTAAGTACAGAATTTTAATTGAAATGACACCAGTTTTGTTTTGAAAAATGCAGAAAGGATATTTGTTATTACACATTAAATATAATTTATATGGTTCTTTCTAAATACTTCTATCTTAGTCCCAATAGTAAAAGGGAGCCTTTTTCTATGTCTTGTGTCTAACTAAGTTGTGTTAACTAAGTGTTCTCAGCTATGCTATTTTATTTTATTTCACTGTTTTGTAAATCTTTAAAATTAGTTTTATCTTATTTTATTTTTAACTGTTAGCCACCCAATCATGCATATGAGATGGGCAGCCATATAAATTTATAAAATAAATAAATAATATAATTTGTTACATATCTTGTCATTCATTCCTTCTCTTTTTTCTATAAAACTAAAAATAGCTAGCAATATTGATTATATTGTCAAAAGACAAAGTAGCATGCTCATTTCTATGTTATTTATTCATATATTATATTTAAATATTAATTTTATACATGACACTTTCTATGTATTTCCAGAATAAGTTCTCCAAGCAAGTGGATTATTTTTCTTAACATTTTTCTTAACATACACTAAGGAAAAACTATCAAAGTTAAGTAGTTTACTAGATATTAAAATCACACTTTCAACAGGCCAGAAGAAAAGAAAGAAAGAAAGAAAGAAAGAAAGAAAGAAAGAAAGAAAGAAAGAAAGAAAGAAAGAAAGAAAGAAAGAAAGAAAGAAAGAAAGAAA
>JAKJMR010016997.1:3805-59190 GCA_024449315.1 Daboia siamensis
GAAGGAAGGAAGGAAGGAAGGAAAAAACAATAGGAGAGAGGGAGGGAGACAGAAATAGAGGGAGTAAGAGAGGGAGAGAGAAAGAAAGGGAGGGAAATAGAGGAAGGGAGAAATAGAAAGAGGGAAAGAGAAAAAGAGGAAGAAAAAGAGAAAGAGGGAGAGAAAGAGAGGGAAGGAGAGAGAGAAAGAGAGGGAGAGAGAAATTAAATTAGTAACATGGTTGTTAAGTGAATCTGGTTTCCCCACTAACTTTGCTTGTCAGAAGGTTGCAAAAGGCGATCACATGACCCTGGAACAATGTGACCATCATAAATAGAGACCCTTGGGATGCTGAAACGGTCATAGGTGTGAAAAATGGTCATAAGTCCTTTTTTCAGTGCCATTGTAACTTTGAACAGTCACTAAACGAATTGCTGTAAGTCAAGGACTACCTGTACTTTATCATTGTTTTTCCTTTTTTGGGTGGGGGTCAAGTTTTTGACACCTTGCTGGGCAACTGGTGGTACTCGGACATTGCCTTATCCTAAAAGTAGTACAGTGGGTGAAAAGGTTGAAAAGCCCTGATTTAGAAGAATGTTTCTCAGCTTCAATAAGTTTAAGTTGTCTGGACTTCAACTCCCAGAATTTTGCCTTGTCCCATGATATATTTGAGGTTGTTTTTATGCTTAGCCAGGCATTTTGCAAATTCTGCTTATGTGTGTGCAATTGATCTATTTTTCCTCATTATCTGGACTGTCTTCAAAGAGAAAGATAAATAATTATACCATGTGAGATGGCAATAAGAAATAGGAGACATTTGTTGGAGGTGCTTGGTGGGAGAGGAAGGTGGAACAATTTTTCAGAAAGATCTAAGTGGCTTAACACTTTATATGTGAGAATAAGGAAGTGAGTACACTAAATGTATTTATAATTTTTATTGTATTCGATCCATTTGAGACAGTCTTGAGTCCAGCAAGACCATTCAGTTCTCTTGGCAACATTTTTTTGGAAATAGTTTGCTGTTGCCTTTTCTTTCCTCAGACAGAGAGAAACAGACTGGCCCAAAGTCACCCAGCTAGACTATAACTCACAGTCTCCCAGTTTCTCACCCAGCGTCTTTAGCATGGACACCAAAGAGGAATATAATAATGACCAAATCAGCCAGTTCTACTTTGGGAATAATTCTGGAAGGAACAGGTGTTGCTGTACTTACCCTTATCAATCCCATCACCTCCTAATTCTAGAAGCTTCCTCTGCCCAAACCTTTGTCCCTGTTGGGAGGGGCTGCTCCCCATTCCTGCCCCTCTCCCTGATAATGTTGGAATTCATTGTTGGAATGTATTTATATGCAACAACTACAGTAGTATTCAGCCAGTAGATGGCAGTGTTCACAAGCTTGGATGTATGGTATGTACTCTACGCTCTTTTCTTCCAAGGAGGGTTTCCTATTTCCTGTTAGGTTAAAACAGTTGAGCAGTAAAGCACTTGGTGACTGTGCTCTTTGTTTGCGTTGTGGTGCTATATGTAAACAGAATTTCCCTGTTGTTGTTTCCAGGGCTTCACACCTGGCAGAAAATGTACGGCTGTGAGCTCAGGGAAGATGGGAGCAAAGGAGGGTATGACCAGTATAGCTATGATGGAAGGGACTTCCTCAACTTTGACAAGGAGACCCTCACTTGGACAGCAATCGATCGTGAGGCACAGCTGATCAAGAGGGCCTGGGAGGCCGACCTGGACAGACTCCAGAGAAACAAGCTTTTCCTGGAGGAGATCTGCATTGGACTGCTGCTGAAGTTCCTGGAATATGGGAAAGAAGCATTTGCAAGGAAAGGTGAGGCTGATGTCTCTGAAAACAAGCAGAAGGGAAATTTGTTGGGTTTCCTTTTGCCGGAGAGAAACAGACAATTTGAAAGTTATCTAATCAAGGACTACCGGTCTATTAAAGGAACAATTAAAAATATTAAAAAGTCAACATTTAATGTGACAGGCTATTAAAATTAAAAAATATACAATCCTCAGGCGGAGAGAGATTGAGTATATTCATCTCAATAGTGAAGAAACTAAACAAGTTTCCAGTTCCTTGGGATTCCCAGGCCTGACGACATAACCAGGTTTTGAGAGATTTCTGGAACCTCAAAAGAGACATAGTTAACCTATTATTGGGGAGAGGGGGAGAAAATGTTTGATAAGTGGGCACCATGGCAGAGAAGGACTGTTGCCCTGGACCTGAATAACAGAACAACAGAGTTGGAAGGAATCTTGGAGATCTTCTATTCCAATCCTCTGGTCCACCAAGAGACCCTATATCATTTCAGATAAATGGTTGTCCAATCTCTTCCTAAAAACCTCCAGTGTTGTAGCACCCACAACTTCTGAAGGCAAGCAGTTCCACTGACCCATCAATTGTAGGTCCCTGACAGATAACAGTAAAGACTTATATAGTTCTTCATAGTGCTTTACAGTTCTCTCTAAGCAGTTTACAGAGTCAGTATATTGAGCCCAACAATCGAGGTCCCTCATTTTACCGACCTCAGAATGATGGAAGGCTGAGTCAACCTTGAGCCAGTCAGGATCGAACTCCTGGCAGTTGGCAGAATTAGCTTGCAGTACTGCATTCTAATCACCGCACCACCCCGCCATGGTATCAGCAGCATCCCTTCTCTTCTGGATCTAATGGGACAGGCTAATGTAAATGGGGAGAGCCAATTCCTCAAATGATTGCCCAGAATCCTTTCCATTCCAGCTTCCCACTTGTGTGTTACCACAGAGACACTGCTAAGCGGAACTTCTCTTCATTTCATCCCTTTGCAGAGATCCCAACAGTGAAAGTCACCCACTCGATGGATCCCTCTGGGTTGCTGGAGATGCTGGTCTGCCGAGCCTTTGGCTTTTACCCCAAGGAGATCAACGCAACATGGAGAAGGGACGGGGTCATCTGGGAGGAGGAAACCTTTCGGAAGAGCATTGCTCCCAATTCTGATGGGACCTATCATGCTTGGCTCAGCATCCGGATCAATCCCAAGGAGACGGACCGCTATCGATGTCATGTGGAGCACGCCAGCCTTGCAGAGCCCCTGGTTGTGGGCTGGGAGGAGAAGACTGGTGAGAGGCAGAAGTGGAGAGGAGCTACTGGCCTTAGAGAAAAGGTGGCCAGGTCTGGATAGACTCTTGTCCCAGGGAATAAACTGTGGCAAACTCAAGGGATGCCTCAACAATCTTGATTAGAAGATCCTAGTGGAAGTTTTTGTGTATTTGCTGCTGCAATGCAAGAAATACACCTGCATGGGGATGGGGCAGATTTTAGTTAACTCCTAATTACATTATTTGGTTAAAGCCTACATCAAGTCAAGCTTGACTTGACTCTTGGTGATTTCCTGGACTCCTTCATGTAAATGTGGAAGGAAAGATTTCCCATTGCCTTGCGGGATTTTTGTTTAACCTCCCTGTGAAGTCTACAACTCTGGGATTTCCTAGTGGCCTCCCATCCAAGTAATAATCAGACCCAAACAAGTAACCTTGTTACTTCAGGGCAGATATAGCTTGAAGTTTTTTCTCATCTCTGGCCTTGAGAATTCTTGGAATTCTCCAGCTCCAACCATGGTCAGGTTTCTGGAGATCAACCCAGATCATTTTGTGGAATGTGAGCTACATTCCAGGGAGCAAAGGAGAGGAAGGCTTTATTTAACAGGAAGCTCTGAGCCCGCTATTCTCTTTTCCTCTTGCAGTTACTTTCGCTGTGGGCACCATCCTGGGAGGAGTTCTGGCTGCTTGCCTGCCGGCATTGGTGGGAGTCATTGTGTGCATCAGTAAGTCTGATTTGCTTCTGTAAGAGAATAGTAGTAAGTAGTAAGTGGTTTACAACCGTTTGTTTAGTGACCATTCAGAGTTACAGCAGCACGGGAAAAAGTGACTTATGACCATTTTTCACACTTATGACTATTGCAGCATCCCCATGGTCATGTGATCAAAATTCAGCCACTTGGCAACTGGCATGTATTTATGATTCTCCTGGAATCATATGATCACCTTTTAGGACCTTCTGACAAGCAAGGTCAGTGGGGAAGCCAGATTCACTTAAATACGGTGTTACAACTTCAGCGTTTCCCTTAAAAGCTGTGGGAAGAAAGGTTGTAAAATGGGGCAAAAATCAGTTAACAACTCTCTTGCTTGGCAAATGGAAAGATTGGGCTCAATTGTGGTCGTAAGCTGAGGACTACCTCGAATCATTCTGATTTAGAATCTGGAGAAGGGCCTGAACCGAAAGCTTCCAAAATCATATTTTTGGTTTTTGGAATGATCTCTGCCAATGACATTTTGTCCCCCAGCCTGGAAGACTGGCAAAATGCACCATTGCATGGTGGTTTTTGATTTCTTGAAATATCAAGAGGAGAGAAACCCCAAGTTCAGCAGTGGGTACATGTTAGAGCATGCACAGTCTTATTGCGCTGAGATAACCCAGGAGTAAACACGGTAAACAGTGGTCTATATTAAATGGTGGTTTATCTTACACTATCTACAATATCATACACCAGGAACAATATACATATATGTGCTAATACAGCAGGAGCCAACAAACCACAGTTACAGCAGGAAACAGAAGAGAGAGAACACAGCAGCAGAGCCTTCCTTTTATACAAAGGCTCCTAAAGGGACATAGACCCTGCTGAGTCATTCCCAACATTATATCATATATCTCATGTTATAAAAGCTGGTTAGCTGTTAAATTATTACCTTGACAATACACTTTCACTTCAATGAGCCTGCCTTAAATTGCCATCCCACAAGTGCTACTGTCCGTGTGTCTATTCGTGGGGAAATTAAAAACAGCTGGGCGGCACTTTCAGTTCAACAAAAAAAGAGACAGTCTTCAGCTTTTTAAAACAGCCACATCTTGTCCTTCCTGTGAGAAGTTATTTTGAATACAGAATCATAGAGTTGGAATGAGCCTTGAAGGTCTTCTAGTCTAACCCAGGAGTCCCCAACCTGTGGGCCGTGAGAGGATCGCAACTGGGCTGTGGCCACTTGTGCAAGCAGCAGGCAAGCTCATGGGTGCCCTCTCCTTTTCTGTGAGCAGTAGGCATGCATGCATGGAACCCACACCAATGGAGCTGCTTGTGTGCACATGCTTGCTAGCCGCTCACGCAGATCCATCCCCGCCCCCCAATCGGTCCGCAAAGCCGGAAACATTGGGGAACTTTGGTCTAACACACTGCTCAAGTTGGAGCCCTATGCCATTCCAGACAAATGGCTGTCCAAACCCTTTTTAAAATCCACTGGTTAACTGTTCTCATCTTCAGGAAAATTCTCCTTAGTTCTAGGTTGCTTCTCTCTTGTAAATTAATCAAGGAGAGAAGCTACCTAGAACTAAGGAGAAATTTCCTAACAGTGAGGACAATTAACCAGTGGAACAGCTTGCCTCCAGAAATCGTGGGTGCTTGGGAGTTTCTGGTGACGTCGCTGCAAGATGGGGGCTGGGAAATGAATCTCCCTTCCCCAAGTCTGATTTCTACCAGCTGGGGAGTCCATTAGGACTGAAAGTCATGCCATAGAGGCGACTGGCCAAAGGGTGAAACTGCAGATTGCGGGCCACCTATCTGAAAGGGTGTAGGATCTCCTGCTGGAGCAGGGGGTTGGACTAGAAGACCTCCAAGATCCCTTCAGCTCTATTTTAATTGATACTTCATCCATTACTTCTTTTCTTACCCTCAAGTACTTTAGAGAATAGGATGAACCCCCTCTTCTCTGTGGCAGCCCCTCAAATATTGGAAGACAGCTATCATGTCACTCTTAGTCCTTCTCTTCCTTGGATTAGACATACCCAGCCGAGTTCCATAGCTTACTGCTGAGTCCTTGAACTGATCTGAAGCTTATCTCTGCTGCTTTTTGAGTAGAAAGCTGGTTTGTCCCATCCCTCCTGAGTAGTTGTGTTCTGGAAAATAGCACAAATGTTCCTATGGAGCTACTGATGGCTGAGGACTGATCCTACCCAGATATTTATCGTGTTTCATGCATTTCTCTCTCAATAAATAAACTCCATTCTGCAAATGCTGCTGAATTTTCAAATAAAAGCCAGGCGCCCAAAGCAGCAAGAATTTTGTTTCTTTTAGTGACCCTGTAATCCCTTGCATTGTGGAGCTTGAGCCTTTAAAGGCCAGATGCCCTTCCTGATGCCTACACAATGTTCACAGCAGATAATTACTCATTGCACTCAGAGAGAGAAATATCTGCCATTACCTAGAATCGAACTCACAGCCTCCAGATTGTGAGGAGAGATTTTCACCTCTAGGCCACCACACCAAAGTGGGAAGAATATTCTAACTTGGGGGTCTCCAACCTGTAGGCCGTGGCCCGGCACTGTGCCACAGCCTGTTGGCCAGTAGGCCATGGGAATGGCTGGTGAGCACACAGACATGTGCGTGCTCCCGCCCACTCACACCAGCAGCCCCATTTGTGCATGCACAGGAGTGCTTGTGCCGCCAGCATTGTACGGTTGCTAGCAGCCCATTTGTGCATTCGCACAATCACTAGCGGCCCATTTGCGAGTGCTAGCATCCCGCTTGCATGGGCATGGGGGTGCCAGTGCTGCCACCAGCACTGCCATGGGTGTGTGCAGTCCACTTGTGCAAGCATGTGGATGCTGGTGATGTTGTGTGCGTGCCCGTTTGTGCACGTGCGCATACACACATTTCTCTGCTTCTCCGTTTTTGCTCCAGGCCAACCCAGAAAGGTTGGGAGGTCTGTTCTAACAGATTTGATCAAGCAATGAGTCAGGTCAGTGAAAGGCCAAGTGATGGTTTTCAGATAACAAAAACAAAATCAAATCCATCCATCCATTTCTTTGTCCCAATCTCAGGAGTTCAGAAGAAGAAAAGGAAAACTTCTCAAATATCAGAAGATAAATCCTCGGAACAGGAGTCAGACAAATTGATGACCCTCACTCCTAACCACAATACAGCCACAATACAGACGTTTACAGCATGACTTGTTCTCTACCCTCCAAGCTTCCCCTCTCCCTCCAGACTTGGGGAATTTGGGAAGCTGCTCTTCAAATGCAGGATCCTCTCATTTTTGTTTTCTCTTTCAATGATGAACGCTCAGAACGGAGTTCCGGCACCTTTTTTGGATGGAACCTTGTAGGGTAGGCAAGGCAGGTTGTATGACATGTGTGAGTTCCGGCACCTTTTTCTTTTACAAAAAAAGCACTGGGTAAAAGAACCTGTTTCTTGTGAAGCTAAAAAGAAATGGTTTGCTTTTGTGGGAAATAATCCTATTTACCTGCTGTGGAAGTATATGGAAATTATTTTTAGACAAACAACAATGAAGCAAAAATAATGATAATGTAGAGGGGTATAAAAGCTAGTTTTTTGTTTTTTTTAAGCAATGCCACTCTAAAGATTTTATTTATTTATTTTATTTTTATTACATTTATATCCCGCCCTTCTCCGAAGACTCAGGGCGGCTTACAAGCTTAGCAGTAGCCTTCATTCTATGTATATGCCTGCTTGTTAGGGCTTTCACACACACCCCAAGCAGCATTATTACAAAGTCAGCTTATTGCCCCCAACAATCTGGGTCCTCATTTTACCTATCTCAGAAGGATGGAAGGCTGAGTCAACCTTGAGCCTAGTGGGACTCGAACCTGCACTAATTGCAGGTAGCTGGTGTTACTTAAGGAGGCATTAGCCCACTGCTCCACCAAGATGTTCTAGGAAATAGCAAGTGTCACTGATTCCCTTTAGAAACACCAATGTCTATTCTGGCTTCTTTCTCACCAATAGTATGAAGCCAAGAAACAGCTTGTCCAAATAATTAAGTTTTTACCATTCAAAATTGGCTAACTAACCTTTAAGGAAAGTCTCCTTTAAGTTGAGCTCAACTCCTAGAGTGACACTTGCTGGCTGAGGAATTCTGGGAGTTGAAGTCCACACTTCTGGGATGTAGCCAAAGGCTGTCTTATAGTGCTACTGTACATTTTTGGCAGCAATATTGAAGTAGTATGCCTTGGCCATCTTCTGGGTGTCTTTTTTCCAGCAGCCTGAGATTTCCTAGTGGCCTCTTATCCAGTACTGGTTCGCCTTTCAAATCAGTCAAAAACAGCTGGGAAATCCGGGCTGTTGCTCAGGTTCTTTCAAGGATTCCTTTGTATACAGTTCTGGTTAATATTTATTCTGCAAGGAGTGGAAAATTGTCCGTGTATCCTGGAGATCTACAGAAAACAATCTGAAACCGTGAAGAAGTACAGAGTGTAATAAATTATAGGGAGGGAGGGGGAGAGAGAGAGAGGTTTCTGAAAGTGAAGCACTCTTCAAGGTAAAACTACCAAGTTAAAAAATAGGACAAAATAAATTAGGGTAAAATGTCTTTTAAGTCAGATCAAATTTCTCTGTGCAATTTCCTGATTGTATTTATATCTTTAGGGTTCTTTACTAAAAACGTTCTGTTACATTTGAAATTTGGGCATATTCATTAGGAAACCAATCAGGGGTTGATCTTTAAATTGATCTTTTGGTCATTTTTACTCTGATGATACTTTTAAGTTTGATTTTGTCCTATTGATTGGTTCTAGCTGGCAAGAAGAAGCTAGAAAAACATTTAGACAGAAGATCAGGCATAGGTCATATGAATATTTCCTCTGAAATTAGGTGTGGTTTTAATGAAATGGCTTGTATTTTTGAATTTGTATTTATAGCTTCCTGGAGGTTTGTAATGTGTAATGAATATGTGTATTTTATTTAAATTGTTATATTTTTTTAACAGGTGGTAGTCTTGGAAATGATGTTTATTAGAAAATACAACAGCATCCTTAAAGTAAGATTTCAAATCTCTTTAAGGTGTCTTGTGCCAAGATTTTGATTAAAAACTCACAGATGGAGCCTTCTTTTTATTGATTCATAATTGTTGTTGTTGTTAGCTGCGAAGTCGTGTCCGACCCATCACGACCCTATGGACAATGTTCCTCCAGGCCTTCCTGTCCTCTACCATCTTCTGGAGTCCATTTAAGCTCACGCCTACTGCTTCACTGACTCCATCCAGCCACCTCATTCTCTGTCGTCCCCTTCTTCTCTTGCCCTCAATCTTTCCCAGCATTAGCCTCTTCTCCAGTGAGTCCTTCCTTCTCATTAGGTGGCCAAAGTATTTGAGTTTTAGCTTCAGGATTCATAATTAAGTAATAATTAATGCACTCTCTTGAGTTGTACAAATAAAGGTGAGTTATAAATCAGGCAGACAAATAAATAAGAAGATGTACTACCAGTATTTCTGAGATGGAGAGTGAAATATTTTATATGATAATTTAAAACTGTTATATTATCAGTGTTGCCATGTATGGGCTTATGATGCAGATAAATTTCTACCATTAAAATTCTTCCTTCTTCATCTGAATACACCATTTTAGAATCTATTGTCTCTTTAATATATAAAGCGACTCCTCTTTTTTTCTGTTGTGCTGATGCTTAATAAAGTTTTCCAGTTTTTGGATATTCCAATAATTTATGATGCTGTACTTTTATGTGTGTTTCTTGCAAACAGGTTATATCCAAATTCAATTTCTGTAATTTTCCAAATTGAGTCCAGTCTATACCTTGTATTGCTCCAGTTTATTAAGATACCTTCCGGCATCAACCATCTAAAACTTATGCCATTGGCAATTAATTTCGTGGTCAAAAAATGGTACTGTCTTCGTGTATCTCTAACTCTCTTAGGTATCTGCTTTAAGACCACAATTTGAGATTCAAGGTGTTAGTAATGACCTATAAAGCCCTACATGGCATGGGTCCGGATTATCTACAGCAACACCTGCGGCCAGCATGAACCTCCCTCCGTCCAGTGCGCTCCCACAGAGAGGGTCTCCTCAGGGTGCTTCCGATCAAAGAATGTCGATTGGTGGCCCCCAAGGGGAGGGCATTCTCTGTGGGCGCGCTAGACCTTTGGAACCGCTTGCCGGTGGAGCTCCGGATGGCTCCTGATCTTCGCTCCTTCCGGCGCGATCTAAAAACTTATTTATTCGAGCAACCCGGCCTGGTTTGATGGGTTAACGGATGGGATTTTAAATAATTTTAATTATTGTTTATTGTTTTACATTGGGCATTACATTTAATTGTTTTTTAACTTTTGTATTCTGTTTTTTAGATATTTATTGCCCTGTTCACCGCCCTGAGTCCTTCGGGAGAAGGGCGGTATACAAATTAAATAAATAGATAGATAAATAAATAAATAAATTTCATTTTTATATTGTATTGGTTCATCTCTAACTTTCCGTAGTACTTCATCTCTTGTTATCTTCTTTGTAAATCGTACATGTACTTCTCTTGGCAGCTTATTTCTTCTTGCATAGCTTGAATTGAAGCAAAATATGTCGTCTAACTCAAGTTGAATTTCTCCTCGATCTGCCTTCAGAGCCTCCTCCAGGATGTCAATAATCACCTCCGCTATGTCTTCTTCTCTATCCTCAGGAATGTTCTGAAATCTTAAATAATGTTCCACTTTTTCCATCTCTTAAGATCTTGATGGCATTCTCTAATTTTTCATTTTTTTGTAGTAACATTTCTATCTTTTTATCATTCTCATCTGTTTTTTCTTCAATTTTGTGTATCTTCTGTTGGTTTTTTATTATCATTTGATTCTGAGCTTCAAATTTTCCCTTTATATCCAAAATTTCTTCATTTAATTTCTCCAGTTTACTTTGTGTACTTCTGTGATTTTCTTGCATTTCCAAATGGTTCCTCTCCAAAGTCTCTTGCTTCTTTAACATAAGATCTTGAAGAAATTTTAATGAAATCTGTGTTTCACTTTTTTTTTTAATCCCATTTATTTCCCGCCCTTCTCCAAAGATTCAGGGTGGCTTACAATCTAAAGCACAAATCAATGTGCTTAGCAATAGCCTTCATTCTATGTATATGCCTGCTTATTAGGGCTCCCCCCCCCCCGTGGCATTTTACAAAGTCAGCTTATTGCCCCCAACAATCTGGGTCCTCATTTTACCTTCCTCGGAAGGATGGAAGGCTGAGTCAACCTTGAGCCTGGTGGGACTCGAACCTGCACTAATTGCAGGCAGCTAGTGTTACTTAAGGAGGCATTAGCCCACTGCTCCACTTTGAGCAGTACTTATTTTTTCACGTTGCAACATTGCTTCAATAGATCCCTGTGTTGTAGGACTGGATTGTCCTTCTGAGGGTGCAGAAGAAGTTTTCTTCATGAGTCTAGTAATATTGAATGAAGTCATTTTACAGCTTACAATCGAAAGACAAAACAACGTCTGTTTAAATTTAGCCAAATTCAATAGAAGTACCTTTGAATCTCAGTCTCACAACAAGGCAGTCTTATCATTTGCAGGTGTCTTTTGTCAAGGTTAACTTCAGTCAACAACAGTATATCAGAAATTTTGTTCTTATTTCACCACTAGATGTCCTCCTTGGCTTATTTATCAATATCCGATATTTTTAACAAAGAGTCTTCCCCCCCCACTTTATATAATTACTCGTCGCTTTTAAATCTTCTGGGGGTCTTTACTTTCCAGCCCTTTCCAATCGGGCTCAACATTTATAATCCTCAAGGAGAAGGAAAGAGAAAATCTTGCTCACCCAGCTTCAGCACGCAGTTGAAATTCCGCTGATTTATAGTCCTTTTTCTTCCTGTTGGAGACGGCTATGGCTGGTAGATTTTAACAGCCTTTTCCTTCGTTTTTCCAGAGGGTCCAACAGTTCGCTCCGATCGGGTGCCCCCTGATCTGAGTTCCTGAAGTATCCCTCCTCCTTCGTTGCCCCTCCAGGGCAACTTTCTGACCCTTTAAGGGTCGCTAGACGAAGAAAAACCAAGCTGGAAAGCTGAGCACTGGCTTTTCCCAGTTGTCCCAATGGCTGCCAAACAGAAAGTCCTCGCTATCTTTTCTTTTTACAGCATTGGGCCCACTTGCAAAATTCTTCAACCCAGTTATGAAGCCACATCCTGCCAGTGAGACTGACGCTACTTACATATGAAGCATTTGTGATTGGGGCCTTAGCTCTTTGCTAACAGATGCCAAAGCTAGTGCTGAATGAATTTAAGCAAAAGCACAAATAAACTGATTAAAATGGGGTAGCTCTGGCTGAAGCTAATTCATGGCTCACTTGCAAAAGCCCCTTGTTGTTGTTGTTAGTTGCAAAGTCATGTCCAACCCATCTCAACCCCATGGACAACATTCCTCCAGGCCTTCCTGTCCTCTACCATCTTCTGGAGTCCATTTTAGCTCACGCCCTACTGCTTCAGAGACTCCATCCAGCCACCTCATTCTCTGTCGCCCCCTTCTTCTAGCTCTTCTCCAGTGAGTCCTTCCTTCTCATTAGGTGGCCAAAGTATTTGAGTTTTAGCTTCAGGATCTGGCCTTCTAAAGAGCAGTCAGGGTTGATCTCCTGTAGGACTGACTGGTTTGATCGCCTTGCAGTCCAAGGGACAGTGTAGCCTCTCCCTTAATTTTCACAGGGGCATGCTGAAAATCAGTTAGTTTAAGATTGGTAGGTCTTAAGGTAACCCACCTGTTGCTCCGGCCGCATACTTGTGTAAAAGTCTCCTCCGAAATTATTGAGACTGCTGAACCGTAGTCTAGTTCCATCCTGCAGGGTATACCCTGCAAATGGACCTCTAGCATGATTTGGGGGTTAGAAGCTGATGGACCCCTAAGTGGGAAACGGCCTTAAGGTTCACTATAGCTTGGGAGGTCGCATTTTGGGGTTTTTTAGTACCCTCAGTGACGCGTCCTCGTTCCTCTGACGGCTCTGGCAAACTGCTGCAATATGGCCACTTTTTCCACAGATTCGGCACTTGGCCAAGCAAAATGTACAGGTCACCCTTGCATGGTTTCCACTACAGCTGGCACACCTGGAACTGGTTGCTCCAACTCCCTGGAAAGTGTCATTGCCTACCCCTCCGACAGCTCTCTGCGCCGCTATCGGTCTCCGCTGGGCTCCCTGGTCTACCCATGGTTGGGCTCCCTGGTCTACCCACAGTCACATCTGTTGTTGCTGCGCCGGCCTCCGGTCTACCGCGTCAATCTTTGCCACCTCATCTTCGTCCGCTCCACCGTACGCAGCGCTCTCCTGGTGAACTCATCCCCCGGAGCTGTTGCTGGGTCAGTGGGTCGTTTGGCCATCGCCGTTGGCCACCTCATATGCCTGGACTTTGTCCAGGACCTCTTGCAGGCTCATTTGTGGCTTCAAGAGCAGTTTCTGCCGCAACCGCTTGTCACTTAGCCCTAACATGATACAGTCTCATAAGCGATCCTCTAAGTCATAGTACTTGCAAAGGCGGGCAGCTTGCCACACATCCGCAATGAAGACTTTGATGGACTCACCTGGTCTCTGGATCCACTGGACAAACTGGAACCTCCACGACATCACAGACCTCTTAGGCATGAAGTGATCATTCAGCTTGTTTACAAGGTCGCCATAAGAGACATTTGCGATGGGTGTCGGTGCGAACAGCCCGACGGCCACATCGTACACAGCTGAGCCGCTGATGTACAGCAGAGCCACCGCTTTCATGTGATCCGGTTGACAAGGAGATACCCCTCAACCTGGCCCAGATGCGATTCCCATCGCTCGGGATGCTGAATGTCGAACTCATGAATTTGAGTGATTTTCGCCATGGTCTGGCTGGTCCTAAGATGCTGCTTCTGCTAGGAATCGGAAAAGATTTTTCTTTTCCCGCTCTAGTGACTTCAGCTCTTGACTTAAGCTAGTGATTCAGCTCTGGAGTGAAACAGCAAATCCCACCTTCGTCGCCACTATTGTGTAGTGGGTTCTGGACCGCATGGCAAGAAAGAGACAGATGAGTACCGCATGTCAGCTCTTTATTGTAGGAAAGCGCGTACTGAACAAAGGGGGTTACCTGGACCCCTTATATACCTAGTCAGGTACCATTCTAGCCAATCCAACCATCTGAATCTCCCGCCGAAAATACTTCAGCCAATCTGGCCACAGCACAGTGCCCTCAGATGGACCGATGGTTCTTCAGAGCTGCAGCTGCTCACACCCATATATAACACAACCTGTGATATTTTGCCACATGGCAGGTGGTAGTAATTGCTAGCCAGTGTAGCAGGGGAGGGGTATGAGCCTAAGTGAGCCAAGCCTGAGGGAGAGGGAGCGAGAGAGGCAGCTGCAGCTGCAGGACTGTCTGGGCCGGGCAGAAGCTCCAGGAGCCTGTAGGACTCCAGCTGCTTGGCACTTCCAGAAGCAGCTGGGAGCTGGAGGTGAACTGAAGGAAAAAAAAAAGGGGGGGGGGGAGAGGAGAGGCTATAAAAGAATGTGGTTTGGGTGGGGAAGGGGAAAAAAGACAACAGGAAAGGTTTAATCCCTTTAAACAAATGTAATTAGTTTTACCCCCCTTTAATTGAGTCTTCTCTGTGGTTTTTAGAAAGTTTTCTTTGAAGGTAAACTGGCTTAATTTAAAGCTAAAGCTTTTCTCAATTGCTGGAGCCTTTCTGTCTGAGTACAACATTGTGACAGGCCTGAGACAGCTTAAAAAAACAAGAGTTTTGTGTTTCTTTATTTCCTTGCTTTGCACTTGATTACTGTATCTTTAAGGGTACAGGGAAAGGATTCTTACTACACTGTGGAAGAGCTCAGAAGGGCCAACCAGCTAACTCATGAGTCTAGAAACTTTAAGACCTGTGGACTTCAATTCCCAGAATTCCTCAACCAGCCATGAGGTCTGAGGAATTCTGGGAGTTGAAGTCCACAAGTCTTAAAAGTGCCAAGTTTGAAGACCCCTAAACTAGCTGGGAGTGATGCATATTAATAAATATGGATAAATTCATCATACATTCGTCAGTGCAAAGGGAAAGTGATTCAGCAAAGGAACAGCCACCAAAGAAATTAAAACTGATACTTTTTTCTTTTTTTCTACAGTTTGTAATAGTTTATTAGATTATAGAATAAAATACAAAAATACAAAAGCAAATAGTAGGACACAGTGGGGAAGAAAAAGGGGAGAAAAGTGAGTGGGAGAAGGGAAAAAGAACAGACTTCCTCTGTTGCAGTAGACCAGACATGTCAAACACAAGGCCCGGGGGCCGGATCCGGCCCGTGAAGTGGTTTCATGTGGCCCGCGAAGCCATCCTGGAAACAGTGAGGGAACGGCCCCCACTGCCTTGGCCCTGGCCCAGAGACCCTCAGATCTGTCCCACTCCTGCCCAGGCCCCCATAGGCACCCTTGATGCGAACGATGTAGAGCTGGCCACACCCACCCAGTAGGCCATACACACACTAGCCACGCCCACCCAGTAGGCCATATGCACTCTAGCCACACCCACCCAGTAGGCCATATGCACTCTAGCCACGCCCACCCAGTAGGCCACGCCCACCCAGTAGGCCATGCCCACCCAGCCCCTTGAGGGCAACTGCAATGCTGATGCGGCCCTCAATGAAATTGAGTTTGACACCCCTGCAGTCGAAGGAAGCATTAACATTGAACCTCAACTTTTTACTTTTCCGTAATATTATAAACCAGCCATTTCTATAACAACAAATGAATCTAATCAGTAAAACCCAAAATCCCCCCCCCTTTTTTTTACTCATCAAGTTTTTGACACCTTGCTAAGCACTGGTGATACACAAATATTGTCATGTCCTAATCGTGGTACAATCTGTGAAAAGCTTGAAAAGCTCTGCAAGAAGGTTTGATCTTCCCCAATGCCTTTTCCTTTGCCCAAATTATTTGGTGATTCATATTTTTACGTGGCAAAGAATCCTTTTACCATTTGCAAAGGTAAAAATCTCTCCAATTCAGGGATCTTATCAAACTCCAGGTGCCTGCACTCAGAAGCAAAAGTAAGAAACAAATATCTTTATGGAGATTTTCAGTCATCCAGGTGAGGGGTCTCCAAACTTTCTGAATTTGTGGACCGCTGGGGGGTGAGGGGATGCCGCTTACAAAAATGGAATGGGCCATGGCCCAGGAATCGGGGACCCCTGATCCAGGTCATGGTTGTAATTCTGCCTGTTCATCTTAGGCTTTGTAGTTCATTAGTATCAGTTACCAAACCAAATTTCACCATCCTATCTTCAGTTGGAAGATTTAAAGTTACCATAAGTAGCTTTCACCTAGTCCTTGAAGCTCCAACCTGAAAAGAAATGCATGATTCTTTAGGAATCTGCCTTACACAGCAGGACAGCCCAGTCTCACAGATCCAAAAATAAAAGCTTTGTCCCTTGGGGGAATTTCTTCTGAAATGCTTTTTTTTTTTCTTCTGCCGGTTTGAGTCCATTTTAGCACTCAACCTTCTGTTCGAGAACTTCTCAAACCACATCAAATTTGATCCGATTCTTTTCCATTCGGAGAGTTAGATGTTTATTTGATGGTTCTCATGAGGCTGTTTTTTCCTCTCCGATGCCCTAGAGCAGCAAGATTTAAAAAATCAGAGCTGGAAGGGAACTTAATAAGCTATCCAATCACCATTTCTCTCGAACCAGCATGGTGAGAAGGTGAATGAAAAGAGGCAAAGGTGTCTGGAGGTATAACTAACCTGAGAAGGTGAACTGTCTCCCTTGCTTTCTTCACCAGCAGTGTTGTTGAGAGATGGGATTCCTTTTGGTGGGCATTTTTCAGCACTATCCATGCTGGAATTGGGATCACTCTCTGAAGGAAAAAAAGGACATGGAGTCCATGTTGAGAAAAGAGAGAGGCTTCACATTCACCTATTAAAAAGATGTTGAGGCTCTAGAAAGAGTGCAGAGAACAGCAACAAAGATGACTATTGGACTGGAGGCTAAAATATTTGAAGAACGGTTGCAGGAACTGGGCATAACTGGTCTAGTAAAGAGAAGGACCAGGAATGACATAATCATAATAGTAAAGATGGAAGGTACCTTGGAGGTCATCTAGTCCAACCCCCTGCTCAGGCAGGAAACCCATATCATTTCAGACAAATGGCTGTCCAGTCTCTTCTTAAAAACTTCCAGTGTTGGAGCATTCACAGCTTCTGGAGGCAGGCTGTTCCACTGGTTAATTGTTCTGTCAGGAAGTTTCTCCTTAGTTCTAGGTTGCTTCTCTCCTTGGTTAGTTTCCATCCGTTGCTTCTTGTCCTGCCTTCAGGTGCTTTGGAGAATAGCTTGACTCCCTCTTCTTTGTGGCAGCCCCTGAGATATTGGAAGACTGCTATCATGTCACCCCTTGTCCTTCTCTTCATTAAACTACACATCCCCAATTCCAGCAACCGTTCCCTATATGTTTTAGCCTCCAGTCACCTAATCATCTTTGTTGCTCTTCTCTGTACTCTTTCCAGAGTCTCAACATCTTTTTTACATCATGGTGACCCAAACTAGATGCAGTATTCCAAGTGTGGCCTTACCAAGGCATTGCAAAGTGGTATTAATACAAGATAGCAGTGTTCCAATATTTGAGGGGCTGTCAAAGAGAGCAGGGGATAATTCAGGGGTTTTCAAACTCGGCCCTTTTATGACTCATGGACTTCAACTCCCAAAGTTCCTCAGCCAGGCACGCTGCCTGAGGAACTCTGGGAGTTGAAGTCCATGAGTCATAAAAGGGCCGAGTTTGAAGACTCCTGGGATAATTCATTCTCCAAACCACCTGAAGCCAGGACAAGAAGTAAAGGATGGAAACTAATCAAGGAGAGAAGCAATCTAGAACTAAGGATAAATTTCCCAACAGTGAGAACAATTAATCAGTGGAACAACCTGCCTCCAGAAGTTGTGGGAGCTTCATCACTGGAGGTTTTAAAGAAAAGACTCGATAGCCACTTGTCTTAAATTGTTTTGGGTCTCCTGCTTGAGCCGGGGCAGGACTAGAAGACCTCCACGATCCCTTCCAGTAATTCTATTCTGTTTTGTAATGTGGTGACTAAAACTGGATACAGTATTCCAGGTGTATCCTTACTAAGGCTTTATAAAACAGTACTAATGCTGTGATTTTGATTCTATGCCTGTTGATACAACCAAGGATTGTATTAAGTTTTTTGGCTGCTGCCTCATACTTAAGTGATTGTCCACTAGGATTCCAAGATCCCTCTCACAGCTAACTACTATTAACCCAGGTTTCACCTAATCTTTACCTGTACTTTTCGTTTTTCTTGCCTAAGTGTAAGACCTTACTTTTCTGTACATTGAATAATTTTTACTAATATGTTAGAATTTATGCCCTCCTTGATAAACAGAGCAGTATGTATCTTTCCCTGCCCTTTTTACAATGTTGTATGCAGGACTGACAGTGACCACTAATTCTCTTTGCTTTACTTGGTGATGGTTATTCCTATTTCTCCAATGCATCCAAGTGCTATAATTCCTCCCAGGCTTCTACTGAAGACATAGAAACATCTCTATGGCATGTTCTTTTTGAAATGTTAATGGTATGAGCCCTCCTGTCCCTTTTTTTGCTTCTGACTATCATGCAAACAGGCAAAGAGATGACTCACTTGCGGCTGGTCTGTAGTCATGTCGTTGACGCTTCTCTGCAAGAACAAATATTGGAGAGCTTAAACTAAAAAGAATCCACCAGAGACCATTTAAGCTCTTTTTTTATGCCAGAAAAAGCCCCAGGATACTTTGCTACATTTGGTTTGTCATGGCTTACCCAAGAAACTATCTTAAGATAGTTAAACTATCTTATAAACTATCTTTATAAGAGCTGTGGTGGTGCAGTGGTTAGAATATAGTACTGCATGCTAACTCACTGCTCATGCCAGGAGTTCAATCCTGACCAGCTCAGGGTTGACTCAGTCTTCCAAGCCTTCCAAGGTGGGTAAAATGAGGAGCCAGATTGTTGGGGGCAATAGGCTGACTCTATAAACCGCTTAGAGAGGGTTGTAAAGCGCTGTGAAGCGGTATATAAGTCTAAGTGCCATTGCTATTGATATTAAGCAGAAATAGGAAGCTTTTCAAAATATAAATGTACCTCCTTTGCTCCATGGGAAACCGACTGCCTCTGCAATGGACTGAGTACAATTGGTAGAATCAGCTGGATAAAAAGATATCTTTTATTGAAATATTTTTCTGCTGCTTTTTTGGCCCCAGACCATTGAAGGGTAGAATTGCAATATCTCTTCCCAGTTGCAGAAAAGAACTGGAATTGTTCTAACCTTCAACTAAACCAAGTCCTTAGCAAGAAGCTAAGAGTTCAGAAACTCCTGCGGAGAGCCAAGGAAATGTGGAAGAAAGATGCACAGAAGTACCCAAAAGGGACACTTGGGAGGAAAATAGCATTCACATCTTAATACCCACAACAGCAAAGATATTTTACATGATACTTACTGTACCACAAAATTCCAATGATTCCAAGGATCAGGATGACAAGGACTGGCAGGGTACAGCAAAGGATCAATATCAGATTTTCCTCATTTTGGAGGAAAGCTGAATTGGGGAAAAGAGCGAAGTAATTAAAAGGAAACCAAAGTAGTATTTGTCTATGGAGAAGATTAAGGCAGCCCTCTTGGCTTCATTTGGCTGGACAAACAGCATGGGAGATAGGCAGCCCCTCAAGAAACTGGGGTCTATGCCATGTAGGGCTTTATAGGTCATAACCAGCATCATGAATCACTCCCTCCCCACCCAACCCCAAGCAAACTGGCAACCAGTGTAGATCACTGATCAAGAGTCTCACTGCACTGCTGGATAACATGCTGGACATGATTGCAGTATTCTAATATCTGAGAAGCTGCCACAAGAAGGAGGGGGGGTGAATTTATTTTCCAAAGTACTGGAAAGCAAGACAAGAAACATTGGATGGAAACTAATCAAGGAGAGAATCTCAGTGTATACATGGTTGTACTTTGACAATCCCCTTCATGGATTACTGCCTTGTCATGGTGAAGGGGCTTGCGTAATTCAATGAAGCTATCAGCTATGCGGTGCAGGGCCACCCAAGATGGATAGGTCATAAAAAGAGATCTGACAAAATGTGATCCACTGGAGAAGGAAATGGCAAACCACCCCAGTATCTTTGCCATGAAAACCCTATGGACAGTACCAAAAGGCAAAATGATATGACACTGGAAGATGAGCCACTCAGGTCGGAAGGCGCCCAATATGCTACTGGGGAAGAGCAGAGGGCTAGTACTAGTAGCACCAGAAAGAATGAAGCGACTGGGCCAAACTCGAAAGGATGCTGAGCTGTGGATGTGTCTGGTGGTGAAAGGAAAATCCGATGCTGTAAAGATTTTTTCTCCATAGGAACCTGGAATGTAAGATCCATGAATCAAGGCAAGCTGGACATGGTCAAACAAGAGATGACAAGACTGAACATCGACATCTTAGGAATCAGTGAACTAAAATAGGAATGGGTGAATTTAATTCAGATGACCATCAGGTATACTACTGCGGGCAAGAATCCCTCAGAAGAAATGGAGTAGCCTTCATAGTCAATAAAAGAATAGGAAAAGCAATACTGGGATACAATCCTCAAAATGACAGAATGATCTCAGTTCGAATCCAAGGCAAACCATTCAATATCACAGCAGTCCAAGTCTATGTCCCAACCACCAGTGCTGAAGAGGATGAAATTGACCGGTTCTATGAAGCCCTACAGCACCTTATAGAACTAAAACCAAAAAATGATGTCCTTATCATCATGGGGGACTGGAATGCTAAAGTAGGAAGCCAAAAGATAACCGGAATAACAGGCAAGTTTGGCCTTGGAGTACAAAATGAAGCAGGGCACAGGCTGATAGAATTTTGTCAAGAGAATACGATGGTCATAGCAAACACTCTTTTCCAACAACCCAGAAGACGGCTCTACACATGGACATCACCAGACAGAAATCAGATTGACTATGTTCTCTGCAGCCAAAGATGGAGAAGCTCTATATGGTCAGTAAAAACAAGACCAGGAGCTGACTGTGGCTCAGACCATGAGCTTCTCCTTGCAAAGTTTAGGCTTAAACTGAAGAAAGTAGGGAAAAGCACTAGGCCACTCAGGTATGAATTAAATCATATCCCTGTTGAATATACAGTAGAGGTGACAAATAGATTTAAGGAATTAGATCTGATAGACAGAGTGCCTGAAGAACTGTGGATGGAGGTTCGCAACATTGTACAAGGGGTAGCAACTAAAACCATCCCAAAGAAAAGGAAATGCAAGAAAACAAAATGACTGTCTGAGGAAGCTTTGCAAATACTGTAGCTAAAGAAAGGAGGGAAGCAAAAGGCAAGGGAGAAAAAGAAAGATACAGTCAATTGAATGCAGAATTCCAGAGAATAGCTAGAAGAGATAAGAATGCCTTCTTAAATGAACAGTGCAAAGAAATAGAAGAAAACAATAGAATAGGAAGGACCAGAGATCTGTTCAAGAAAATTGGAGAGATGAAGGGAACGTTTCATGCAAAAATGGGCATGATAAAGAACCAAAATGGCAGGGACCTAACAGAGGCAGAAAAGATTAAGAAAAGGTGGCAAAATTACACAGAAGAACTATACAAGAACGAGCTTAATGTCCCTGATAACCACGATGAGGTGGTCACTGACCTCGAGCCAGACATCCTAGAATGTGAAGTGAAGTGGGTCTTAGAAAAGCTGAGCAACAACAAAGCTAGTGGAGGTGACAGTATTCCAGCTGAGCTATTCAAAATCTTAAAAGGCGATGCAGTAAAAGTGCTACACTCAATTTGGCAACAAATTTGGAAAACTCAACAGTGGCCACAGGATTGAAAAAGATCAGTTTACATTCCAATTCGAAAGAAAGCAGTGCCAAAGAATGTTCAAACTATCGCACCATTGCACTCATTTCACATCCTAGTAAAGTTATGCTTAAAATCCTACAAGCTAGACTCCAGCACTATGTGGATTGAGAACTACCAGAAGTACAGGCAGGATTTCGAAGAGGCAGAGGAACTAGAGATCAAATTGCCAACATACGCTGGATCATGGAGAAAGCTAGAGAGTTCCAGAAAAACATCTACTTCTGCTTCATTGACTATGCGAAAGCCTTTGATTGTGTGGATCATAACAAACTGTGGCAAGTCCTTAAAGAGATGGGTGTACTAGACCATCTTATTTGTCTCTTGAGAAACCTATATGCAGGCCAAGAAGCAACAGTGAGAACTGGACACGGAACCACTGATTGGTTAAAAATTGGGAAAGGAGTCCGGCAAGGCTGTATACTGTCGCCCTTCATATTTAACTTATATGCAAAGCACATCATGAGAAAGGCAGGGCTAGATGAATCAAAAGTTGGAATTAAGATTGCCGGAAGAAATATCAACAACCTAAGATATGCAGATGATACCACTCTAATGGCAGAAAGTGAAGAAGAACTAAAGAGTCTCTTGTTGCGGGCGAAGAAGGAGAGTGCAAAAGTTGGGTTGAAACTGAACATTAAGAAAACCAAGATCATGGCATCCGGCCCTCAAAATTCCTGGCAAACAGATGGGGAAGAAATGGAGGCAGTGACAGATTTTATTTTCCTGGGCTGCAAGATCACTGCAGATGGGGACTGTAGCCAAGAAATTAAAAGACGCTTGCTCCTCGGGAGGAAAGCCATGACAAATCTAGACAGCACACTAAAAAGCAGAGACCTCACCCTGTCAACAAAAGTGCGTATAGTCAAGGTTATGGTCTTCCCAGTTGCAATGTATGGCAGTGAAAGTTGGACCATAAAAAAGGCTGAGCGCCAAAGAATTGAGGCCTTTGAACTCTGGTGCTGGAGAAGACTCCTGCAAGTCCCTTGGACTGCAAGGCGATCAAACCTATCAGTCCTAGAGAAGATCAAACCCTGATTGCTCTTTAGAAGGCCAGATCCTGAAGTTGAAAATCAAATACTTTGGCCACCTTATGAGAAGGAAGGACTCACTGGAGAAGAGCCTAATGGTGGGAAAGATTGAGGGCAATAGAAGAGGGAGATGACAGAGAATGAGGTGGCTGGATGGAGCCACTGAAGCAGTAGGTGTGAGCTTAAATGGACTCCAGAAGATGGTAGAGGACAGGAAGGCCTGGAGGAACGTTGTCCATGGGGTCGCAATGGGTCGGACATGACTTCGCAGCTAACAACAATTTTGACAATAAAGGTTCAGACATCAAGGAGAGAAGCAACCTAGAACTAAGGAGAAACTTCCTAACAATGAGGGCAATTAACCAGTGGAACAGCTTGCCTTCAGATGTTGTGGGTGTTTCATTCCTGGAGATTTTTAAGAATAGACTGGACAGCCAGCTATCTGAAATGGTTGAGGGTCTCCTGTTTGAACAAGAGGTTGGATTAGAAAACCTCCAAGGTCCCTTCCAGTTCTGTTCTGATTGATTAATTAGTGTTGTGACTTTGGAAAGAGTGCAAAGAAGAGCAACTAAGATGATTAAAGGCTTGGAGACTAAAATGTATGAAGAACAGTTGCAAGATTTGGATTTGGCTACTCTAGAGAAAAGAAGGACTAGGTGGGATATGATAGCAGTCTTCCAGTATTTGAAAGGCTGCCACAAAGGGGAGGGGGGTGTCAATTTATTTTCCAAAACACCAGAAGACAAGACAAGAAACAATGGGTGGAAACTAATCAAGGAGAGAAGCAACCTGGATTTAAGGAGAAATTTCCAAACGGTGAGGACAATTAACCAGCGGCACAGCTGGTCTTCAGAAGTTGTGGGTGCTTCATCGCTGGAGGTCTTTAACAAGAGAGTGGGCAGTCACTTGTCTGAAATGATATAGGGACTCCTGCTTGAGTAGGAGGTTGGACTAGAAGACCTCCAAGGTCCTTTCAAGCTCTATTCTGATTAATTGAAGATGTTACATAGCCTATTAACGAAACGTTAGGAAATCAATCCACAAGCTTGAAGAATGAACCTTCACCCTCAAAGGACATAATTTCCACTCTTCCATCTCTCGTTTGAGCAGGGGACTGGACAAGAAGACCACCAAGGTCCCTTCCATTTCTATTCTGATTGCATTGTAGACCAGCAAAAGGTTCCAAGTGGTCTTCAAGAACAGCCCTGTGTAGAGCACTTTGCAATAATTGAGTTATGACAATTTATACTAATGATTTTCAACTATTACAGATAAATTTCTCTTTGTGATATATGCACAAATCGCAATATAAACAAGTATGTTTTGATTTTTCAGCATGGACCAGACCCCTTAGTTGCCTCAAAGAAGACTGAGGTACTATCATTGTTAACTGAGTCTGTTTCCTAAATCAAATTGACTGAGATTATGTCAGAAATGGAAAAATAACTATAAAGTTGAAATTATTGAATTTGAATAGTTGAATTCAACTATAAAGTTGAAATGTTAATGAGTTATGGAGTAATGAGTTGGAATATCAGATGACGGGGATCAACCTTTGTTTTAAAGGCTATTTTTAACATTTGGATGTTGTTTCTTTAGACTTAAAGTTGAAATTATCTATCAAAATATGTTACACCTCTGCTCCGTGAGCTGCATTGGCTTCCAGTTGCCCTCTGGGTGAGATTCAAGGTGCTGGTGATGACCTATAAAGCCCTACATGGCATGGGTCCGGATTATCTACGGCAACACCTGCTGCCAGCGTCAACTTCCCTCCATCCATTGTGCTCCCACAGAGGGCCTCCTCAGGGTGCCACCGGTCAGAGAATGTCGACTGGTGACCCCCAGGGGGAGGGCGTTCTCTGTGGGCGCGCCAGACCTTTGGAACTGCTTACCGGTTGAGCTCCGGACGGCTCCCGACCTTCGCTCCTTCTGACATGATCTAAAAACTTATTTATTTGAACAAGCCGGCCTGGTCTGATGGGTTTGGGGTTTTAACATTGATTTTAACTAATGTACTGCATCAGGCACAATTATTTAATGTTTTTTAACTTTTGTATCTTGTATTTTTGATATTTATTGCCCTGTACACCGCCCTGAGTCCTTCGGGAGAAGGACTAAAATAAAAATCAAATAAATCTAAATGTAAATCTAAAAGTTTTTATTGGAGTGGTTAAAAAATGAATTAGAAAGGATGGCCTGTATATTCTCATTGTTGGACTTGCAAGAAATTTGAAGATACATTGTCCAGATTTCAGTACTTTGTAGAAGAATACTTTAAAATGTCAGTCTTTAAAATGTCAATGTTATTTTGAATTATATTCCAAAATTGTGGAACCTTATCCTTTTGCAAGAATAATGGTTATTCTTCTCAATATAGGAATACTGGAAAAGTATATTGAAAATTGGATTGAAGAAATATGCAATTTCTCCATTTGGAAAAGGCTGTTTTTTTCTACTAACTAAAATATGAAATAATACATTTCTGGCAGGAAAATGGCAAAAAACCCCACTATTGGTTATTCTGGATTAACATAATGACCACCAGTGCTTTTTTTGTAAAAGAAAAAAGTGCCGGAACTCACACGTCATACAACCCACCATGGCCCTACAAGGTTCCATCCCCAAAAGGTGCCAGAACTCTGTTCTGAGCGTTCTATGAGAAAAAAAGCCCTGATGACCACATATTCACTTAAAAACCATGTGGTTCGCTTAACTTGCTTTATGACCATCATAAAAATGGACATAAAACCAAGTGAAATTATGTGGGAACTTTTCTAATGTCTGCCCTATCTTATAACTGTCTCCATGCCCAATTGTAATACTAAAACAATGACAATCTATAATGTGAACATGCTTGGAAAAAATGTGTAGGAGAGACAGTAAAACCATATCTAATGCCACATTAGTGGCAGTAAATTGGGAAGAGAACATTAGAGGTTCAAGTACATCTCATCACAATTAGCCTAGATTAGGGTGATGGAATTTTTCAGCCACCTTTAAATAACTCCAGGCAAATTGTACAGACTCTCCACTGCAAGTCCACAAACTAAAAAAAAAAAAAAAAAGAGAGAGAGAGAGAGAGAGAGAGAGAGAGAGAGAGAGAGAGTGTATTTCAATAGAATAAAACCAAGATAGGGTCACTTATGGGAACTGCCAGGCAGAAATTCATCACCCACAGTTCTCCTGTTCACCTGCAGTTTGTCACCTTTTACACAGAGTGGTTCCTGCAAACCATCATGTTCAACATAGCAACAGTAGCGGTCCTGCTCCATAGGGTTAATTTCAATACTGATCCAGGTGCAGTAGGTCCCGTCCCAATTGCGGATGATATCCCCGCGACAAGTCTCGTAATCCCGAATCTCTCCATCCTTCTTCCAGTTGGCATCTATGGCTTCAGGATAAAAGTTGCAGACAGAGCAGTTCAAGAGGGTATCATTAACATTCAGCACGCGAGTAGTTACTTCAGCTGAGGGGCCTGCAGAAATAGAAGCATCAGAAGACACAGTCATTCCTATGGTTGACAAGGCAGGACAAAGTACATATCTGCTCCTATACTGGATAGTCTGTATCCCACATTGACTAAATACTTGAGATGTAAAAAAATATTCCAACGAGAAGTCCTTTAGACAAATACGATTTGGTGTAGACTAAGGCAAATACTTCACACAAAGTATTAGTACCACTTTATAAAACCCTAGTAAGACAACACCTGGAATACTGCAGCCAATTTTGGTCACCAAATCACAAAAAAAATGTTGAGAGTTTGGGAAAAATTCAGAGAAAAGCACCTAAGAAGATCCAAGGCCTGGAGACTAAAACATACGAAGAACAGCTGCAGGACTTCGGTTTGGCTAGTCTAAAGAAAAGAAGAAATAGGGGAGACATGATAGCAGTGTTTCAGTATTTGAGGGGCTGCCACAAAGAAGAGGGGATCAAATTATTCTCTAAAGCACCAGAGGGCAGGACAAGAAACAGTGGTTGGAAACTGAACAAAGAGAGAAGCAATCTAGAATTAAGGAGAAACTTCCTAACAGTGAGGACAATTAACCAGTGGAACAGCTTGCCTCCAGAAATCATGGGTGCTCCATCACTGGAGGTTTTTAAGAAGAGACTAGACAATCATTTGTAATAATAATAATAATAATAATAATAATAATAATAATAATAATAATAATAATAATAATAATAATAATAATAATAATAATAATAATAATAATATAATAAAGTTGGAAGGGACCTTGGAGGTCATCTAGTCCAACCCCCTGCTCAGGCAGGAAATCTTATACCATTTCAGACAAATGGCTGTCCAGTCTCTTCTTAAAGGCTTTCAGTGTTGGAGCATTCACCACCTCTGGAGGCAGGTTGTTCCACTGGTTAATTGTTCTAACTGTCAGGAAGTTTCTCCTTAGTTCTAGGTTGCTTCTCTCCTTGACTAGTTTCCATCCGTTGCTTCTTGTCCTGCTTTCAGGTGCTTTGGAGAATAGCTTGACTCCCTCTTCTTTGTGGTAGCCCCTGAGATATTGGAACACTGCTATCATGTCACCCCTCACTCTTCTCTTCATTAAACTACACATACCCAATTCCAGCAACCGTTCCCTATATGTTTTGGCCTGCAGCCCCCTAATCATCTTTGTTGCTCTTCTCTGTACCCTTTCTAGAGTCTCGACATCTTTTTTACATCGTGGTGACCAAAACTGGATGCAGTATTCCAGATGTGGCCTTACCAAAGCATTGTAAAGTGGTATTAGTACTTCACTTGATCTTGATTCTATCCCTCTGTTAATGCAGCCTAGCACTGTGTTGGCTTTTTTGGCAGCTGCAGCACACTGCTGGCTCATATTGAAGTGATTGTCTACTAAGACTCCGAGATCCCTCTCACAGTTACTACTATTGAGCAAGGTACCACCTATACTATACCTGTGCATTTGATTTTTCCTCCCTAAATGTAGAACCTTACTTTTTTCACCATTGAATTTCATTTTGTTAGATAGTGCCCAGTGTTCGAGTCTGTCCAGATCCTTCTGTATCTTAAGCCTATCTTCTGGAGTATTGGCTATTCCTGCCAGCTTGGTGTCATCTGCAAATTTGATGAGTTCCCCATCTATCTCCTCATCCAAATCATTAATGAAGATATTGAAGAGCACTGGGCCCAGAACAGAGCCCTGGGGCACCCCACTACACACTTCCTTCCATGTAGATGCGGTTCCATTGAGGACCACACGCTGAGTACGGCCTGTCAGCCAGCTACGAATCCATCTGGTGGTTATGCTATCTAACCCACATTTTTCTATCTTGTCAAGTAGTAGGTTGTGATCTACCTTATCAAATGCCTTACTGAAGTCTAAGTAAATTATATCTACAGCATTCCTCTGGTCCACTAGTTTTGTCACTTGGTCGAAGAATGTAATAAGATTTGTCTGGCACGATCTGTTTTTGACAAACCCGTGTTGACTTTTAGTGATGACTTTGTTTGCATCAAGATGTTCGCTGATTTGTTGTTTGATTATCTTTTCCAGAATCTTCCCAGGTATTGAGGTCAGGCTGATAGGTCTGTAGTTTCCTGGATCTACTTTTTTCCCTTTTTTGAAGATGGGAACTACATCAGCTCTCTTCCAGTCCTCTGGTAGTTCCCCAGTGCTCCAGGATCTTTGAAAAATATAGTTCAGTGGTTCTGAGATCACGTCTGCCAGTTCCTTGAGAACCTTGGGGTGTAATCCATCTGGTCCTGGTGATTTGAACTCGTCTAGGCTGGACAGGTGCTCACTTACCATTTTCTTGCCTATCTTAACTTGCGTTTCTATTCTGTTTTTTATGGCACCGGTTTGGGTAGGTTGGACTGTTTTTTCCCTTTGTGTAAAGACAGATGCAAAGAATGAATTAAATAGTTCTGCTTTCTCCCTATTGCTTGTCACCTTCTTGCCACTTTCCCCCACTAATGGACCAATCATTTCCTTAACTTTTTTCTTGTTTTTTATATGTTGAAAGAAGCATTTTTTGTTATTTTTGACTTTGGTCGCAAGCCTTAGTTCATTTTGAGCCTTAGCTTTCCTCACTTCATCTTTGCAGGCACGGGCTATTTGCTGATATTCTGACTTAGTTATGTGCCCCTCTTTCCAATCCTTATACTTGTCCTTTTTATCTTTCAATTTATCAGAGAGTTCTTTATGCAGCCATGCTGGTTTCTTTTGAGAGCTGTTATTTTTCTTCTTTGTTGGTATTGTACTAGACTGGGCCTTTATTATCTCACTTTTCAAAATTTCCCAAGCTTCTTGAGTTGTTTTCCCCTTTAGGATTCTCATCCATGGAATTCTTCCCATGGTCTCTCTAAGTTTATTGAAATTAGCTCTTTTAAAGTCCAAGACTCTAGTTTGGCTGTGTTCTACTGCTTGTGCCTCCAGAATGTTGAATTCCAATATTGCATGATCACTTCCCCCCAAGGTTCCTGTGGCTTCGACACCTTCTAGCATTTCATCTCTGTTTGTGAGAATTAAATCCAATATGGCTAATCTCCTAGTTCCCTTCTCTACTTTTTGGGAGAGAAAGTTGTCTGCTAGGTTTGACAGGAATCTGTTTGATCTTCCACTTGGTGCATAGTTTGTCTCCCAGTTGATATCAGGGTAATTAAAGTCCCCCATTACTATTGTGATGTGCTTCTTACATACCTTAGTTAGCTGACTAGCAAAAAGTTCATCTAATTCCTCTGCTTGGTTGGGCGGCCTATAGTATACACCTATGGCAATGTCATTTTTTTCCCCTTTTATATTGACCCAAATGCTTTCAAGTTTACAGTTTTCGTCATTGTTGTGCTCTATTTCTGTAGAGATAAGGTTATTTCTTATATAGAGAGCAATTCCTCCTCCTCTTTTGTTTAGTCTGTTTCTTTTAAATAGTTTAAATCCGTCTAGCTGTGTGTTCCATTTGTAGGTTTCGTCCCACCATGTTTCTGTAATGGCAACAATGTCATATCTGCCCTCATTTACCTGAATTTCTAGCTCACCCTGCTTACTGTTCATACTCTGTGCATTAGTGTATAGACATTTGAGTCCTTTATGACTGAGATAGGTTCTCCTGCTTGAGCAGGGGGCTGGACTAGAAGACCTCCAAGGTCCCTTCCAGCTCTACTCTATTCTAAATTCTAAATAAACTGAGTAGCAATATTCAATAGGTATCCAATGCCCAGAATTAGTGACCTCTTGGAAAGCCTAGGTCAGGGGTCCCCAATCCCAGGGCCGCAGCCCACTACTGGGCCATGAGCTATTTGGAACTGGGCCACACAAGCGGTGGACAGTAAAGTCCTTTGACTATAATAATTCATGTGGAGGTGGTCCTTGACTTACAATCATTCATTTAGTGATTATTCAACATTACAGTGGCACTGAAAAAAGGGACTTACGACCAGTCCTCGCATTTACGACTGCTGCAGCATCCCTATACTCATGTAATCAAAAATTGGGCACTTGATAACCAGCATGTATTTGTGATGGTTGCAGTAGTATCTTGGGGTTATGTGACTGCCATTTGTACCTTCCCTTTTCCGACAAAGCCAAGTGGGGCTTTATTTATTTATTTATTTATTTATTTCATTTAACCACCATGCAATTCAGTTAACAACTGATTTGCTTAAAAACCATGCCAAAAAAGATCATAATATTGGGCGTCACTCACTTAACCGTCTTGCTTAACAACAGAAATTCTAGTTTCAGATGTGGCTATAAGTCAAGGACTGCCTGCAATCACAAAGATCATGGAGTAGGGATGATGGACCAGGATCTTTGCAGTGCCTGAGAAAATCATTCCCCACCCCCTATAGGCAGTGGTGGAATTCAAATACCTGAACAACCGGTTCTCTTATTCGATGCAGGCCTGGGCCTCCGAGGCCTAGAACAGACTTTTGGAAGTGGCAACCACAAACTTCTTGTGGGCCGTTCTAGGCCTGGGAGGCCTCCTCCAGGCTTCTTAGGCCTAGAACGGACTTCTGGAAGTGCCATCCATGCACTTCCAGCGGGCTGTTCTCCCAGGCCTAGACTGGAAGCCAGCTGGTTCTCCAAATGCAGCACAATTTAGCTACCAGTTCTGCCGAACCAGTGCGAGCCAGCTGAATCCCACCGCTGCCTACAGGCATATGAAGCGGAGGAGCTATTGAAGCAAAAGGGGGAGAAGGTGGAGCAGATCCCATTCGGGATGGCAAGAACTTCTAATATAGGAGAACATTCATACATATTCTATACCTTTACTGTGCCTTTTTAGCTGGAACCCAGACCTTTTCTCTATTGTGATTTCTCACCCGTTTCCTGCAAGACAAAATCCAGGGGCTCACTGGAGCTGACATGTTCCACATGGCATCTGTAGAGTTTTCTCTTCTTGGGATTGATCTGAATACTCAGTCTGGTGTAAAAGGTCCCATCTGAATTTGGGGCAACGTGCGCAGAACTGTTGGTTTGGTTGAAGATTTCCCCATCCTTCCTCCAACTGACACTGATCTCCCTGGGATAGAAGCCATAGACCTGGCAGGTGAGGACTTGAAGGTTGTTGATGCTGACCTCCTGATGACTCACTTTCACTACTGGAACCTCTGCAAAATAGCAATAATGGCCTGTGTGAAAGGACAGTCCTTCTCTGACTGATACAAGAATCCTAAACACAAATGGTGGAAAGTTTCCCAGGGGACCATTTACACTGGAGATTTTTAAGATTGGACAACCATTTGTCTAAAATGATAAAGGATCTCCTGCTTAAGATCCTATATCTCCCTAAACCTGCTTAACAACCATGGCAGAAAAGAACACAAAATTGGGTGTTATTCTCTTAACCGTCTCGCTTAATAACAGGAATTCTACTTCAGTTGTGGTCATAAGTCAAGGACTACTTGTAGGGATTGGACTAGAACAGCAGCCCCCAACCTTTTGGGCTCTCAGGACCGTTTCCATGGAGAGAGGTTTTTCCGCGGACCGGTGGAGGCGTGGTTTTGTGTGCCCATCCCATGAATGGGGCTTGGCTTGTTTGTGCACACTTGTTTCTGGCATGCTGCTCACCGGTACAGGTTTATGGACCAGGGGTTCAGGATCCCTGGACTAGAAGACCTCCAAGGTCTCTTCTGTTATTCTGTTATCCCAGTGCAATATTCTGCAAAGAGAGAGTTCCAGATAAACCTAATGCTAAAATGGGAATGGATTATTTTGGGGTAACTGAAAGAAGCAGGATGAAGGTGCCAGTGGACAAAGTATTGATGCAAAGCATGTGGGGTCATCTTATTCCAGCAGAGACACTGTCAGCCTACAGCCAGCAGCTAGCAAAACACCTTCTTTCTCCCCCCACCCCCACCCCAAATACAGGCTGAAAGACAACAAAGCCAAAACTTCTGCAGCAATTCTGAATAGCAGTTGACAGCAATGGAAGCTGACAAACTTCAAGGGGATTAAATTGATAAAGAATTGTTGAAGGAAAAATCTTCATCAAAATGATGATTAAGGTTTTGTTATCCTTCAGTAAAAAAGGAGAAAAGAATGATTTCTAGGACTCTTTATCAATTAGATACTTGCATAAACACACAACCATTATATATGGCTGGATCCTCGCTATTCTTTGAAAGAGGATGCTTCATCACTTCTTGAGGCAGTGATACACCACCTGAAAAAGCCACAGCGGGATTCAACAAAGCTGGACAATTTTCATCTAGTGACAAACCTCTCTTTTCTGGGGATGATTGTAGAGAAGTTGGGGAAGGTGTATAGCAGCTTTAGTGGGCCCTGGATGAAGCAGATTGTGTAGATTTCTTTAAGTCAGGATGCAGGCCTGTAGGTATGTGGGAAAGACCTTGGGAGACTAGGTAAATAGACACTACCAAGGGAACAATCATATAGACAGCATAACCCATAACTGGGTAGTGAGTGGGGCAAAAGACTCAGAAGAGACCATGCCTAATTTTTCAGTCTGTAAAGGAGATGGGAAAGAACTGTACTTTCAGACTTTCAAAAGTCTGTCAATTAGCCTCAGAATAAAGTATCTGATCTGATCTTATCTGATCAAAGTTTCTACTTAGTATATCCCACAACACCAACATCAACCTTGCAAATCCCCTCCTCTCTTCCAAAGGGAGAAATTTCAGGAATGGCCTCTGATTCTCAAGGAACTCTAGTATCCAACAAACATCTGGTGCAGTGTTGTTGCAACACCAGCAGCAGGTGGATGCACAGATGACCAATTTGCAGAATGCTGCGATACAAATAATGCAACAGCTAGGGCAGACTTTGCTCCAACCTGAAGCAACACAATTTGCAGACCGCCAAGGCTCTTGCAATTCCAGGCGAGATTGTCGAAGTTCAGAGGAAAACAGAATCAATTCTGGACATTCGCAACTTAGTTAGAAATGTTTTTGGCCAGCAGACGGGTGACCAAAGCAACTTATGTACTGAGTTTTCTGAAGGAAGCAGCAGCAGCTAAATGGATAATAGTATCATTCATTGGGTACAGACTTCAAATCAACCCCGACAAGACTGAGTGGCTGTGCATACCGGCATCCTGGGATATTCAGAATATTCCACCTCTTTCTATGGGGGGGGTGAGTTTTTACCCCCGGTAGATAGGGATCGCAACTTGGGAGTCCTCCTAGATTGACGACTTACATTTGAAGATCATATAGTGGCTGTGACTAGGGGGGCTTTCGCCCAGGTTCGCCTGGTGCGCCAGTTGCAGCCCTATCTCGACCGGGATGCCCTGTGTACGGTCACTCATGTGCTCGTGACCTCTCGTCTGGACTACTGCAACGCTCTCTACATGGGGCTTCCCTTGAAGACCACTCGGAGGCTCCAGCTAGTACAGAATGCAGCCGCGAGAGTTGTCTTGGGAGTTTCCCGGTACTCCCATGTTACACCTTTGCTCCGTGAGCTGCATTGGTTACTAGTTGTCTTCCGGGTGTGATTCAAGGTTCTGATGATGGTTTACAAGGTCCTACATGGCATGGGTCCGGAGTACCTTGGGGATCACCTGCTGCCGGCGTCTACTTCCCTCCGCCCTGTGCGTTCCCACAGAGAGGGCCTCCTCAGGATGCCGCCGGTCAGGGAATGTTGGCTGGTGGCCCCCAGGGGGAGGGCCTTCTCTGTGGGCGCCCCGGCTTTATGGAATCAGTTGCTGGTTGAGCTCCGGATGGCACCTGACCTTCGCTCCTTCCGACGCGATCTAAAGACCTATCTATTTGAACAAGCCGGCCTGACCTGATGGGGGATGGGTTGGGGTTTTTATTATGGGTTTTATTTTATTCTACTGTTTTAGCTTGGGCTCTTATTTAATTCTTTTTTAATTTTTGTATTCTGTATTTTATATATTGCCCTGTTCACCGCCCTGAGTCCTTCGGGAGAAGGGTGGTATATAAATAAATAAATAAATAAATAAATAAATAAATAAATAAATAAATAAATAAATAAATAAATAAATAAATAAATACTAGGCAATTTTAATGCATACATAAAAAAGGACAGTTTGTGATCCCATCCAAAGAATTACTGCAAGTCAAAAGATCTCAAAGCTGAAGCAGGGAAAAAGAGAAGAGTTAGGTCATATATTCTAGACTTTAGATTACCTACTGGTGATGTAAGGTGGAATGACTTAGCCCTGATTGACTAGTTGAGGAGGGCTGGCCTAAGAGAGAAGCTAGTAAGTCAAGGTACCCCAAACACTCTGGAAGAGTTGTGTCAATGTTGTGTAATAAGACCCCACCATCACCACCACCACCACCAAAAAATCAAGGCTTGTTGCATTTATGCACACTCGAAGAATTTCTCTCCAGAAAACAGTAGGAAGTAATCCTAGAGACAAAATAATCTACTTGTGTCCTGAAAGGACTAAGTGATAATCACACATAGACATTTTTGATAGATCATGTAAGCATTATTATTCATAATGACCAAAATGCACCTGTCTACTGTTACTATCCTTAAGAAAGAGATTGTGTAAATAAAAAGGCCATATCAGATACTACAAATAACCACCAAAGAAGGCAGAACTCTTGAAACAGGCATTGTCTCAAAAGGATACTTTATTAGGAGTCAGTGACAGTAGGAAAGTCAAGGCGAGATCTGGGGAAAAGCCTGCCGAAACGGTATAGTTAAGCAAGCAATATTCCTCCTCCCACCAAAGTCATAATGACCATTTGAATTCCCAGCAATCCACAGGTGGTCTGATAAGCGGGTAACTGGCACAGTTGTCCCGCATTTCAAGGTCTTCTCCAGTTTTGCTTCTGTGCAACTGTCTCCCTGATATAGGGAGACATATTCCTATCTGAAAGTACGTATAGTCAAGGCTATGGTCTTCCCAGTTGCAATGTATGGCAGTGAAAGCTGAACCATAAGAAAGGCTGAGCGCCAGAGAATTGAGGCCTTTGAACTATGGTGCTGGAGAAGACTCCTGCAAGTCCCTTGGACTGCAAGGCGATCAAACCAGTCAGTCCTAAAGGAGATCAACCCTGACTGCTCTTTAGAAGGCCAGATCCTGAAGCTAAAACTCAAATACGTTGGCCACCTAATGAGAAGGAAGAACTCACTGGAGAAGAGCCTAATGCTGGGAAAGATGGAGGGCAAGAGAAGAAGGGGATGACAGAGAATGAGGTGGCTGGATGGAGTCCCTGAAGCAGTAGGCGTGAGCTTAAATGGACTCCAGAAGATGATAGAGGACAGGAAGGCCTGGAGGAACGTCGTCCATAGGATCGCGATGGGTCAGACATGACTTGCAGCTAACAACAACAACAACAACAACAACAACAACAACATTCCTATCTGAAGGGAATGGAGGGAGGAGGGAAATATAGCAAGTGAAAGTTACCCCAAGCACATGCAAGCTCCCCCTCCCCCCAACAAAATGGCAGGCCCCAAAAGCAGAATATATGGCTAAGGAAAGGGAAGAGGGTTTGAGGGTCCTAACAGATACATTACCAGTTTGGATAAAATGAACTGATATACGAGGTCATCAAGGTTGCCCCATGAATTCCCTTCCATTTTTCTAATTTGTTAACTCCCACTACTCCAAGAAATTATTTTCCTCACTATTCTATCTTCCAACTGCTCTTTAATTACTTTAAATGAAATATTTGGCCCAACTCATGTATGGAAAACTATTTGGATTATTTCCTACATCTGTCTTGTTGAAACATGTTCAGAGTCAAAATTCCCCCGTCTCGCATTTTTGCATTTCTACTTGTTATAACCTGACTGGAAGACTTGAGGCAGGGAAAGCATGATAAGAGGAAAAGACCCTACAGCCTTATCTTCTCCCATAACCCTCCTCCCAATTGCCTCTTTGCAAACCTGAGCAAGCAGAGACACCTGTCATTAGAAGAGAAGCAAAGAAGATGGGTTCAGGGGCTATGATAAGCTGATGATACCCAGCTTTTTATTTCGACCCCAAACCACCCCAGTGATGCCCTCGACGTGATATCCCGTTGCCTGGAAGCGGTTGGGGTCTGGATGGGGAGGAACAGACTTCAACTCAACCCTGACAAGACTGAGTGGCTGTGCATACCGGCATCCCGGGATATTCAGAATATTCCATCTCTTTCTATGGGGGGTGAGTTATTACCCCCCGTAGATAGGGCTCGCAACTTGGGAGTCCTCCTAGATTCACGGCTTACTTTGGAAGATCACATGGTGGCCGTGACCAGGAGGCCTTCGCCCAGGTTCGCCTGGTGCGCCAGTTGCGGCCCTATCTTGACCGGGATGCCCTGTGTACGGTCACTCATGCGCTCGTGACCTCTCGTTTGGACTACTGCAACGCTCTCTACATGGGGCTGCCCTTGAGGACAACTCGGAGGCTCCAACTGGTACAGAATGCAGCCGCGAGTGTCGTGTTGGGAGTCTCCCGATACTCCCATGTTACACTCTACTCCGTGAGCTGAATTGGCTCCCAGTTGTCTTCCGGGTGAAATTCAAGGTATTGGTAATGGTGTTCAAGGCCCTACATCAGGGGTGTCAAACTCAATTTCATTGAGGGCCGCATCAGCATTGCGGTTGCCCTCAGGGGGCCGGGTGGGTAGGGCCAGGGTGAGTGTGGCCTACTGGGTGGGCGTGGCCAGCTCTACATCATTCGCATCAAGGGTGCCTATGGGGGCCTGGGCAGGAGTGGGACAGATCTGAGGGTCTCTGGCAGAAGGAGGATCTCTGGGCCAGGGCCAAGGCAGTGAGGGCCGTTCCCTCACTGTTTCCAGGATGGTTTCGCAGGCCGCATGAAACCACTTTGCGGGCCGGATCTGGCCCCCGGGCCTTGTGTTTGACATGTCTGGTCTAATACCATCAGACCCAAATTTATGCTTTCATTGTTTTATATTCTGCTTTTAAGATGGTGTAAGCCACCCAGAGTCCCTGGACGTGGAGTTGGGCAGTAAATATATTTAATTAATTAATACAGTATGGATGTCTTACGCAGATGATACCACTCTAATGGCAGAAAGTGAAGAAGAACTAAAGAGCCTCTTGTTGCAGGTGAAGAAGGAGAGTGCAAAACTTGGGTTGAAACTTAACATTAAGAAAACCAAGATCATGGCATCTGGCCCCCTCAATTCCTGGCAAATAGATGGGGAAGAAATGGAGGTAGTGACAGATTTTATTTTCCTGGGCTCCAAGATCACTGCAGATGGGGACTGTAGCCAAGAAATTAAAAGACGCTTGCTCCTCGGGAGGAAAGCCATGGCAAATCTAGACAGCACACTAAAAAGCAGAGACATCACCCTGTCAACAAAAGTGCGTATAGTCAAGGCTATGGTCTTCCCAGTTGCAATGTATGGCAGTGAAAGTTGGACCATAAAAAAGGCTGAGCGCCAAAGAATTGAGGCCTTTGAACTCTGGTGCTGGAGAAGACTCCTGCGAGTCCCTTGGACTGCAAGGCGATCAAACCGGTCAGTCCTAGAGGAGATCAATCCTGACTGCTGTTTAGAAGGCCAGATCCTGAAGCTAAAACTCAAATACTTTGGCCACCTTATGAGAAAGAAGGACTCACTGGAGAAGAGCCTAATGCTGGGAAAGATCGAGGGCAATAGAAGAAGGGGACGACAGAGAATGAGGTGGCTGGATGGAGTCACTGAAGCAGTAGGCGTGAGCTTGGATGGACTCCAGAGGATGGTGGAGGACAGGAAGGCCTGGAGGAATGTTGTCCATAGGGTCGCGATGGGTCGGACACGACTTCGCAGCTAACAACAACAACAACAACAATGGATGTCTTTATTCAGGAAAACTCACCCCAGTGAAAATTTAGCCTGGACAACTTAGACTGCTTTGTAAACATTTCGGCAAATAGGGTAGTATAGTAGAGAGAAGCCAGAGGGGAAGGTACCACTTCACACTGGATTGGCATTTTTAAATATTCTTGATATATAAGAAATTATTTCTGCAATTAGAACATTTTCCAGGGGGAAGAGAGATTTAGATCCAAAACAATTTTGCTTACCTGGCTACATGGAATAAAAACAGAAGAGACATTTTTAAAAAATCTGAGGTCTTTACAACCATTATAATGTCTTGTTTGACTCCAGAGCCTATCATTGATAGTTTAAGGAGAAGATTAAAAGTGGGAAGAATATAGAAGGGTTGGTCTCTACCTCCTGCAAAGCCTACCTTTCCTTTGTGGCTTCATGTCCAGGTACTTATTCAGCCACCGATTGCAGTTTCCATTCAAGTATATTCTTTTTTGGTGAAATTCCTCTCCATTTATCTCTTTTCCATCAACAGCATCCCGATGAATTTCTATTTCCTCTCCATTAGCTGTGAGTTTACAGCCTTCAATGCACTGCACAATATGATCTGAAAAAAAGACAGATGTGCACCAGTTTAGTGACACAAACACAAAGTTTCCACACCTCATCTCTGCCACTGTGATATCTTAGTGTTCTACTAAAATGATGATCAAGATGATCAAGGAAACATTTAAAAAAGACTGAAGCACAAACAAAAGAAACAACACTTTTTTCTTCTAATTGTGGGACCAGAACATTACCTCCTTTACATGTGGAAGATCATATTTATGCTAGCAAAAGTGGCATATCAAAACCTGTCCAGCTTGCAGAAAACATCAGATTCATAGATTTTACATTACACAAGCTATGTAAGGAATTGGAAATCTGAAAAATACAGGTAAACCTCCACTTACAACAGTTCATTTAGTGACCATTTGAAGTTACAATGGCACTAAAAAAGTGATTTATGACCATTTTTCATACTCACGACCCTTGCGGTATCTCGATCGTTGTGTGATCAAAATTCAGACTCTTATTTATGATGGTTGCAGCGTCCTGGGGGTCATGTAATCACATTTTGTGACCTTCTGGCAAGCAAAATCAATGGGGAAGCCACATTTACTTAAAACAACTATGATTCTCAACTGCAGTGATTCACTTAACAACTGTGAACTAAGGTTGTAAAATGGGGCAAAATTCATTTACTAAATGTCAGCATAAGAAATTTTGGGCTCAGATGTGGTTGTAAGTCAAGGACTACCTGTATCTAAGGAAAGGTAGAAAAAACTTTTTTTGGGGGGGGGGGGTCCTTTATGCTCTGAACTTGGTGGTTTTCTTATAGACATTTCATTACCAAACTAGGTAACATCATCAATGCTAGAAGGGAGTTGGGTTTCTTATTTTTATGTACTAGTGACTTGCCCTGTCGGCTTTGGTGGGACTGTTTTAGTGGTTCCTTGATTACTGTTAGCTTTTGGTCTGCATTGGTAATTGCTTGATTGGGGTATTTACTTGATTGTTGGTCTAGTTAATCTTGGTGTTAATCTCTACTTGTATGGGTATTAATTTCTGGTGAGAAAGTGTTACGGTCTTTTGGGTTTTTTGATTGTCTCTTTTAAGTGGTATGTAAACATTGTTTATCTCTATGTGCCTGTTTATGGTCTAATTGTCTGAGTGCCAGGCTTCCAGGAATTCTCTAGCACTTTCATACTTTGCTTGAACTAGGATGCTCACAGTTTACCACTTGAATGCTTCATGTTATCTCTTTCCAAATGCAAAATGAAGAAGGAATTATAAATGATAATGTCATCTTCATAAATGACTTTGATGAGGGAATTGAAGGGGAACTCATCAAATTTGCAGATGACACTAAACTGGCAGGAGTATCTAACACCCTCCAGAAGACAAACTCAGGATTCAAAAAAATCTTGAGAAACTTGAACAATGGGCCCTATCCAACAAAATGAGTTTCAGTGTGGAAAAAAGCAAAGTTTTACATTTAGGCAGGAAAAATCAAAGGCACGAATACAGACTGGGTGAGACCTGGCTTAAATACAATAACTGCAAGAGGGACCTTGGAGTCCTGGTGGACAATCACTTGACTATGACCCAGCAGTGTGCAGCAGCAGCCAAAAAAGCTAATACAATCCAGAGCCATAGAATCAAGATCACGCAAAGTATTACTATCATTTTATAAAACCTTAGTAAGGCCACACCTGGAATACTGCAACCAATTTTGGTCACCAGACTACAAAAAAGAAATTGAGACTTTGGAAAAAGTATAGAGAAGAGCAACTAAGATGATCCAAGGCGTGGAGACTAAAACATATGAAGAATGGCTGGAGGAATTGGGTTTGGCTAGTAGTCTAAAGCAGGGATTTTCAACCTTTTCACAGACTGTACCACTTTTAGGACATGACAATATTTGAGTACCACCAGTGCTTAGCAAGGTGTAAAAAACATGATGACTTTAAAAAGGGGGGGATTTGGGTTTTATTGATTAGATTCATTTGTTGTTATAGAAGTGGCTAGTTTATAATATTATGGAAAAGTAAAAAGGTGAGGTTCAATGTTAATGCTTCTTTCTACTGCAACAGAGAAAGTCTGTTCTATTTCCCTTCTCCCCCTCACTTCCCCCCCCTGTTCCTCCCCACTGGGTCCTACTATTTGCTTTTCTATTTTTATATTTTATTCTATAATCTAATAAAATATTAGAAACTGTAGAAAAAAGGGGGAAAGTACCAGTTTTAATTTCTTTGGTGGCTGTTCCTTTGCTGAATCACTTTCCCTTTGCACTGACAAATGTATGATGAATTTATCCATGTTTATTAATGTGTACCACTACCAGCTAGCTCAGGGCTCTTCAAACTTGGCACTTTTAAGACTTGGGGAATTCTGGAAGTTGAAGTCCACAGGTTTAAAGTTGCTAAGTTTGTAGACCCCTGAGCTAGCTGGTTGACCCTTCTTCCTCTCTCCCTTCTGAGCTCTTTCCACAGTGTAGTAAGAATGCATTCCCCCCAATCCCTTCCCTGTCCCCTTAAAGGCACAGGAATCAAGTGCAAAGCAAGAAAGGCTCACAAAATAAAGAAACATAAACTCTGGGGTTTTTTTCTTTAAACTGCCTCAGGCGTGTCACGTGTCACAATGTTGCAACTCAAGACTGAAAGGCTCTAGCAATTATGAAAAGCTTTAGCTTTAAATTAAGCCTGTTGACCTTCAAAGAAAACTTTCTAAAAGCCATAGAGAGACTCAATTAAAGCAGGTAAAACTAATTACATTTGATTAAAGGGATTAAACCTTTCCCTGTTGTCTTTTTTTCCCCTTTCCCCACCCAAACCACCTCCTTTTATAGTCTTTCCTCTCCTCCCCCCTCTTTTTCTCCATTTCACCTCCAACTCTGCACTGTTTCCAGAAGCACCAATCAGCTGGAGCAATCAGCTGGAGTCCTGGGGCTTCTGCCAAGCCCACACAGTTCTGCAGCTGCAGCTGCCTCTCCCTCAGGCTTGGGCTGCTTCGGCTCATTCACTTCCCCGCTATACTTCTCTAGGACATCGCGTACCACCTGCCATGTGACAAAGTACCACAGATGGTACGTGTTATGTACTGGGCTCATTAGTAATACCACATGGGTTGCTGGAGCAGCTAACAGCTCTCCAGCAACCCAGACTACAAGTCTCCAGCGCTATAATTGTCTATCCCTAGGCGGCAATGGTTGTTTCAAATCTATTGGCTGCCACCTAGGGGCTAGACTATATATTGCGGCTAGTTGCAGCCATTTGCCAGTACAGTTTCTACATGAAATAAACTACGAGTTTCCCTGTACTCAGTTACCTCGTCTTTATTCCTGCGCCAAAGAACCCGCGACTTAACAGTACGCAGACCACCAGTTGAAAAGCCCTGGATTAGAAGACCTTCAAAGTCCCTTCCAGCAATATTCTATTCATATTGCTATTTGTGCATATATCGTAAGAGAAATTGATCAGTAATTGTTGAAAATCATTAATATAAATTGTCATAACTATTGCAAAGTGCTCTGCACAGGGCTGTTCTTGAAGAGTTTTTTTTTAATCCAAATCTTACACTTGAATCACTCAGAATTTATTTATTTTTTTTAAATTTTATTTATATACCGCCCTTCTCCCGAAGGACTCAGGGCGGTGTACAGGGCAAATATAAACATACAAAAATACAAAAATTAAAAAGGAATTAAACATGCCCGACTAAAATCCAATACAAACATTAAAAAACCACCCATCCCCCATCAGGCCAGGCCAGCTTGTACAAATAGAAATGTTTTCAAATCGCGGCGGAAGGAGCGAAGGTCGGGCGCCGTCCGGAGCTCAACCGGCAGCTGATTCCATAGCTCCGGGGCGCCCACAGAGAAGGATCTCCCCCTGGGGGCCACCAATCGACATTCTCTGATCGGTGGCACCCTGAGGAGACCCTCTCTGTGGGAACGCACAGGGCGGAGGGAAGTTGATGCCGGCAGCAGGTGATCCCCAAGGTACTCCGGACCCATGCCATGAAGGGCCTTAAATACCATTACCAGTACCTTGAATCTCACCCGGAAGACAACTGGCAACCAATGCAGCTCACGGAACAGAGGTGTTATATGGGAGTATCGGGAGACTCCCAACACAACTCTCGCGGCTGCATTCTGTACCAGTTGGAGGCTCCGAGTGGTCTTCAAGGGCAGCCCCATGTAGAGAGCATTGCAGTAGTCAAGGCAAGAGGTCACGAGCGCATGAGTGACCGTACACAAGGCATCCCGGTCAAGATAGGGCCGCAACTGGCGCACCAGGCGAACCTGGGCGAAGGCCCCCCTAGTCACAGCCACTATGTGATCTTCCAAAGTAAGCTGTGAATCTAGGAGGACACCCAAGTTGCGAGCCCTATCTACGGGGCGTAATAATTCACCCCCCATAGAAAGTGATGGAATATTCTGAATATCCCGGGATGCAGGTATGCACAGCCACTCAGTCTTGTCGGGGTTGAGTTGAAGTCTGTTACTCCCCATCCAGACCCGGACCGCCTCCAGGCAACGGGACATCACGTTGAGGGCATCACTGGGGTGGTTTGGGGTAGAAAGAAAAAGCTGGGTATCATCAGCATATTGATGATACCCAACTCCAAAACCACGAATGATCTCACCCAGCGGTTTCATATAGATGTTAAACAGGAGGGGCGAGAGGACCGACCCCTGAGGAACTCCACAAACGAGAGACCTCGAGGTCGACCTCTGTCCCCCTGTCAACACCGACTGCGAACGTCCCAGGAGATAGGAGGAGAACCACCGCAAAACTGTGCCTCCCACTCCCAATCCCCTGAGACGCCGCAGCAGGATACCATGGTCGATGGTATCGAACGCCGCTGAGAGGTCTAATAGGACTAGGACAGAGGAATATCCCCTGTCCCGAGCCCTCCAGAGATCATTCACCAGAGCGACCAATGCCGTCTCCATGCTGTACCCGGGCCTGAAACCCGATTGGTACGGGTCTAGATAATCCGCTTCATCCAGGTCCAGAGGGAGCTGATGTGCCACCACACTCTCAACAACCTTCGCAAGAAAGCGAAGGTTGGAGACCGGACGAAAGTTATTCCACACAGCTGGATCCAAGGCAGGCTTCTTGAGGAGGGGTCTCACCACCGCCTCTTTCAAGACGGCGGGGAAACTACCCTCACTCAAAGAAGCAGATATAACCGCCTGGTTCCAGCCTCGTGTCCCTTCCCGAGCCGCATAAACCAGCCAGGAAGGGCACGGATCCAATAAACATGTGGTGGAACTCAGCTTCCCCATGATCCTGTCCACTTCCTCTGGAGTAACAGAGTCAAACTCCTCCCAAACGACAAGATTGCCCGTGTCCTGCTCGTCAGACTCTGCCCAGTCAGAGTCCAGACCGGTCCGAATCCGAGCGATTTTGTCCGGCAGATGTTGGTTAAACTCCTCGGCACGACCCTGCAAGGGTTCTTCTCTCACCTCCTGATTAAGGAGGGAGCGAGTCACCCTGAACAAGGCGGCCGGGCGATTATCTGCGGACGCGATAAGGGTGGCGAAGTGATTAGACCTCGCCTCCCTTATCACAGCGAGATAAGACCTAATATAGGTTCTTAGTCGCAATCGGTCGGATTCGGATCGGCTGGATCTCCAACAGCTCTCTAGGCCCCGTCTCCGACGCTTCATCTCCCGAAGCTCCGCGGAAAACCATGGAGCTCGATGGGATCTGCACCGGGACAGGGGCCGCAAGGGTACAACTCGGTCCAGAGCCTCAGTGGCTGCCCTTTCCCAGGCTTCCACTAGGGAATCCGCCGAGCTGTAAGCAAAGGAGGCAGGTGGGGACCCCAGCGCAGCCTGGAACCTCTCAGGGTCCATTAAGCGTCTGGGGCGGTACCATTTAGTTGGTTCCACACGCCCACAGTGGGGAGTGGCAAAACGGAAGACCAGCCGCAGGAGATGATGATCGGTCCATGACAGGGGTATAACAATTGGAGAACCCCCACCAAGATCATCTAACCACCGTCTAGATAAGAAAATCAGGTCAAGGGTGTGGCCTCCCTCATGAGTCGGTCCAGCAATTACTTGCGTCAGGTCCATGGCGGTCATGGAAGCCATGAACTCCCGAGCTAACTCAGATGATCCTCCCAGGGATGGTAGGTTGAAGTCACCCAAAACTATAAGTTTGGGGAACTCAACCACCAACCCAGAGAGAACATCGAGAAGCTCAGGCAGAGCTGCTGCTGTGTGTCTAGGTGAAATATACACCAGCAGCAAGCCCAACTGCGCACCAGGGCCACATCTCAAAAAGAGAGACTCACACCCGACTATCTGAGGACCGGTGGTCTCCCGCGGACACAAGGTCTCCCTCATAACAACCGCCACTCCTCCACCCCTGCCCTGAGCCCGAGGTCGGTGTAGCACCCGGAAACCTGGCGGGCAAATATCAACCAGAGGAATACCGCCCTCTGGACCCAACCAAGTTTCCGTAATGCAAGCCAGGTCCGCATGCTCACCCTCGACTAGATCGCGGACAAGAGGAGCCTTATTAACAATGGACCTGGCATTCAAATACACCAACCGGAGCTCAGGTGGCTGCACATCCTCGCTCCCGGGACCTCGGGGAAGAGACAGAGGGTCGGAGTGCCTCACCGCTTGCAAGCAGCGGAAAGGCCTTCCCAAAAATCGATACGGCCCTCTGCTCATACACCTGCTGCCATTCCCTAACGTCGTGGGGATAGGTAGTCCCACGACCCACTCTGGAGCCCCAGAGGCAACCGACCTCCGCTCCCCCCCCCCCCGCGATCAATCTCGGCCCTGGCCTGAACAGTGGTTGACGGATTACCCCCTATTCCCGAACAACCAAAAAATCCCACCCCCCTCCCTAACCCCCCAAAAAGCTTAGCTAAAAAATTTACCAGGGGCCTCTTATTAGATCTATATCGGAGGCCCCTACCCGTGCTCAGCCATCTCTCAGGGTCCCAACAATCGGGCCCTTCATTGAGATTATAAGTAGCTAAAAAGGCGGGTCGCACCCAGGAGGGGGGGACGCTCCTGAGGGTGAACAAGTCTCTGCAAGGTAACAAAGACGCGGTATAAGAAACCAAACCAGAGAAAGGCAGTCCCATATTAAGTAATACTTAGGAGGATCTAAAGCAAAGGGTGAATAAATATCCAGACCATCCATCCAGCTTCACTGCCACCTGAGCTGGGCGAACCCCCAGTACAGGCCAACCACCATCCTCTCACGACGGTTGTAGGTCCTGTTCCCAGGGGTGGTCTGAAGACATACTCTGGGTAAGGCATGCCTCCTAGAGCTCTCACCTCTAGGGGCAGCAGATGTAAATTAAGCCACCCTCTCACGGTGGCTTGTACGCAGGACCCTCTAAAAAATTCCCATAGCTAAATATAATCTTAACTCAGAAAACATTCTGTGCTAAGCAAATACAGTTATATAACGGAGATATGTACTTTGTTTGTATAAAGGATAGACTTCATGTCTTTCCCTTTCCAAAAGGGATGGTCACCTTTCCTCCTACAAAGTGATGACAGGCATGCGTGGTTGTCACAATTTATTTTAATCTCAACTCACCCCTTTAATGCAGGCTAGGCTGAGAGAGACTGAACATCCAGGAAGGTTGCATTATCTCTATCATGAGCCTTCCAGTGGTTATCCAAAAGGGTCCAGATAATATATTCTTTCCTGAGTGAAAGTCAATTTGACATCAGCCTTTTTCCTCACCCAGACCTATTACCCACACAACCAACATCTCCACCAGGTGAAAGAAGCAGACCTCATTTGTCAACAGAGAAGATGGGTCTTTTATTTCCTTTCCAGATGCTAAGAGGATCAGTCCCTGAGCATCTGTCTCGAGCCTCTATTTGACTTTCAACTGAATCATCAATGAAGGAATGAATGCTTAGATTCAAGCTGCTCAGTTGGGCTTTTGATTTAACAAGGGAGGGATTCAAAATGCTGTTTTGTCTTCTCACCTGTGCTCTGATTGTGATGTTTCTGTGGAACAGTGGAGTTTTGCAATTCTTCTAGGCTATCTTCGTAGGAGTAATCCATATCCGACTCCTCCAGGTAATCTTTACCCAGCATTTGGTTCATCCACAGCGTTAAATAGGTTAGGAATAGGAATAAAATACGGTTAGGGTTATAATTAGAGTAAGAAACTTTTTTATATAATCTGTTTTTACCAGTTCAATATCTCATTCCATTTTTTAAAAAATAAATAATTTCCCCAATTTTGAAAACTATCCAGAAGGAATGGCTTTTCTTCTAATAAGCTACAGACCTATTACCCACACAACAAACACCTCCACCAGGTGAAAGAAGCAGGCCTCATTTATTTTATTTATTTAGTTATTTATTTTAATCCCATTTATATCCCGCCCTTCTCCGAAGACTCAGGGCGGCTTACAATTTAAGCACAAACCAATGTGCTTAGCAATAGCCTTCATTCTATGTATATGCCTGCTTATTAGGGCTTTCACACACACCCCCAAGCGACATTATTACAAAGTCAGCTTATTGCCCCCAACAATCTGGGTCCTCATTTTACCTACCTCGGAAGGATGGAAGGCTGAGTCAACCTTGAGCCTGGTGGGACTCGAACCTGCACTAATTGCAGGCAGCTGGTGTTACTTAAGGAGGCATTAGCCTACTGCTCCACCAAGGCTCCATTTGTCAAGATGGGTCTTTTATTTCCTTTCCAGATGCTAAGAGGAAAGGAGGGATGGAGGATCCATACTGGATCAGTCCCTGAGCATCTGTCTCAAGCCTCTATTTGACTTTCAACTTAATCATCAATGAAGGAATGAATGCTTAGATTCAAGCTGCTCAGTTGGGCTTTTGATTTAACGAGGGAGGGATTCAGAATGCTGTTTTGTCTTCTCACCCGTGCTCTGTGGGGCAGTGGGGTTTTGCAATTTTAGGAAAGCTATCTCCAGAAAAAGCATAGTCGTAAAAGACTCCCAGTTCCAGTAATCTGCAGTCAGCGTTTGGTTCATCCACGGTGTTAAAGGCCTCATTCTTCTTGTGTTGCTGTCATAATGTTGAATAGGCTGGCTATCCAAGTAGGTCACCTCAACGAATTGGGGCTGGTCCTCAAGAAGCACAGCATGGCGGAAGTGGAGCAGAGAATGTGAAGAGGAGGCAGTGCCTGCAAGAGAGGAAACAAGGACATGATTAGAAAGTTGACAGCCAAAAGACTTCAAAAGACAAATGTAACTGTGTTTCCTCACGTGTATATATATCCCTTGTGTCATCTACCTTTCCTCCAAGCTCTTAGGAGAATTCTTCTCACCCAAGCAATTTATTCTCCAAGCAATCACGCAAAGTACATGGGGGAAGCCAGATTCACTTAACGACTGGGTGATTCACTTAACATCTGCAGTGATTCACATATCAACCGTGGCAAAAAGGTCATAAAGTGGGATAAACTGGTGTAAGAAAAACAGCCTAGTTTTAAATACCAGAAAAACCAAAGAGATTATTGTCAATTTCAGAAAAGGCAGGCACAGCCCCACTTCTCTGTGCATTAATGATTCACTTGTGGAGAGGGTTACCAGCATCAAATTCTTGGCTGTGCAGCTAACGAGTAGGCTGGCTTGGTCGATCAACAGCGAGACACTGGTGAAGTGGGCACAGCAGCGCCTACATTTTCTGCGTCACATGAGAAAAGCACATCTTCCTTCCCCTGTCCTGACCACTTTCTTTTTTTATATATAGGATTTTTATTGATTTTTTCATACATTCAATAGTACTTGTTCAACAAACGTGTCATCTGAGTTTTACATTCACTAATACAGATTTAATTCCTAATCCTTTACTCTTTACTCGAGCCACTGATAAAATAAGTCCCAAGTTTGAAAATATTTTGTTTCTTTTTTTTTCAGCCTCAAAGTAAGTCTATCAATCTCTGCACATTCTAGTATTTTTTTTAATTATTTCTTCATCTGATGGTATTTCTTCATTTTTCCAGTATTGTGAGAATTCTTGCTGCTGTTATTGCATGTAAAATCAAACATATGCTTTGTTTATCAGTCTTTTCTGGCATTATGCTTCATAAAAAAAGTTCAGGTTTAAAATCTACATGTTTTCCCAACATCTTTTCTAGCCATGTATGTATTTTTTTTCCAATAACTCTTAGCTTTGGCACATGTCCACAAGACATGGTAATAAGTACCTGACTTGTGTTTACATTTCCAACATCTATCTGACATGTTTTTAAACATTTTTGCTAAGCTTGCTGGTGGCAAGTGCCATCTATAAAACATTTTATATAAGTTTTCTTTATAAGTTGACAGTCAATTTATAATTTCCTGCCTACAGGTTTTGCCATTTTTGTAATTCTATATTATATCCAAAAGGTTTTGCCCATATTATCATTGTTTCTTTAACTTGTTTGTTTTCCATTTTCAAATTCAATAGAAAATTATAAATTTTCTTAATTAATTTCTCATCAGTGGTTAATAATATTTGCTCTTTATAAAATCTACACAGTTTAATATCTTTATCATATCTAACTTGCATTTGTAAGTATGCCCACCATAAAAGATTAATACCCTGATTTTCCATTTCTTGTTTAGATTTTAAGTTCCCTTCAGAATTTAGAATATATATGTCCGGTTTTTTTTCAAAATTAACTAAATTTGGATGTACAAATGCTTCCATTGTTGAAAGCCATCCTGGAATTTTTGAGTATATTTTACATTTTATTTTTTCCCATGTTAAAGATTTCTTACATAGTGTTGAAAGTACTTACGGATTTTGTTTTTCCCATACCATAAAAAAGCGTGCCAGCCCAGTTGTAAATCATGTCCCTCCAAATATAACAACCTTTTGTTTCTAAGAGTTGCCCATTCTTTTACCCATGTTAATACAGATGTTTACCTAGAGGCAAACCAAGTTATAACCAAAAGCCAACATGGGTTTGTCAAAAACAGATCATGCCAGACAAATCTTACTACATTCTTTGACAAAGTGACAAAATTAGTGGACCAGAAGAATGCTGTGGATATAATTTTCTTGGACTTCAGGAAGGCATTTGATAAAGTAGATCACAACCTATTACTTGATAAGATAAAAAAATGTGGGTTAGACAGCATCACCACCAGATGGATTCATAGCTGGCTAACCGGCCATACTCAGCATGTGGTCCTCAATGGAACTGCATCTACATGGAGGGAAGTGTGTAGTGGGGTGCCCCAGTGCTCTGTTCTGGGCCCAGTACTCTTCAACATCTTCATCAATGATTTGGACGAAGGGATAGATGGGAACTCAACAAATTTGCAGACAACATCAAGCTGGCAGGAATAGCCAATACTCTAGAAGACAGGCTTAAGATACAGGAGGATTTGAACAGACTTGAACACTGGGCGCTATCTAACAAAATGAAATTCAGTGGTGAAAAAAGTAAGGTTCTACATTTAGGCAAGAAAAACCAAATGTACAGGTATAGTATAGGTGGTACCTTGCTCAATAGTAGTTACTGTGAGAGGGATCTTGGAGTCCTAGTGGACAATCACTTAAATGTGAGCCAGCAATGTGCTGCAGCTGCCAAAAAAGCCAACACAGTGCTAGGCTACATAACAGAAGGATAGAATCAAGATCACGTGAAGTATTAATACCACTTTACAATGCCTTGATAAGGACACACTTGGAATACTGCATCCAGTTTTGGTTGCCACAATGTAAAAAAGAGTGCAGAGAAGAGCAACCAAGGTGATTAGGGGACTGAACGGTTGCTGGAATTGGGTATATCAAACTAGATATATGGGTATATCAAACTAGGATGAAGGGTGACATGATAGCAGTGTTCCAATATCTCAGGAGTTACCACAAAGAAGAGGGAGCCAGGCTATTCTCAGAATAGGTCCCTTCCAACTGTGTTATTTTATTCTACTCTGTCAAAAATATGGATGTGGGTCAAAGAGTCCCATTAAACATCTTTTGGGCAACCTCAATCTTACCATCCAATTTATGGGGCTGGAAAGACCAGAAAGGACCCCAAGAGTTCCCAAACCCATAATCAAGTTGGGTTTTTTTTCATTACAACTGGCAATTTTGAATTAATTCCTCTCATTTTGTGCAATCAGAAAATTCTACTATGATATGAACTTAGTTACAGTTCAGTGCCAACAATTTAGGGTTGAAGCAGGGGCAGGAAAGATAAAGTCTGCCACTGTCCCCTGCAAAAAAGCTTCATGTTCTTTGCATTTAGTCGCAGGAAGTTAAAAGACAAAATCAGTTAGAACAGGGCTTTCCAACCAGGGATACAGGTACTACCTGTGGTACATTGGCACCTAGAAGCTGATACGTGACCATCCTAGAAAAGTGGTAGTGGGGGAGGGGAATAAGCTGAACTGGTGGCAGCACCGCACAAACCTGAGCGAGAGATGGCTGGAGCTGCAGGGCTGTCAGGGCTCAGTGAAAGCACCAGGATCAGAGCTTCTTTGGTGCTGTCAGAGCTCAGGGCTGTCAGGGCTCAGCAGAAGTGCCAGGATCAGCACCAGGTTACAACTGGAGCTTGGTGCTGATCCTGACACTCCTGAGCCCAGAAAAAGCGCCGATCAGCTGGAACGTTGCAGCAACTCCAGGGTCTTGTGATTTACATTCAGATGCTTGGCGACTGATTCATATTTATGATGGTCACAGTGTCCCAGGGTCATGTGAAGTGACCAAAACCTGCTGCAACCACCCAGCAGAGGGGGGAGGATAAAAACCAACTACCTCTCACCCCACCCTCGCTGCGAATCCTCAACAGAAATGCTCACAACGCTGTAAACCAGACATGTCAAACACAAGGCCCGGGGGCCGGATCCAGCCTGCGAAGTGGTTTCTTGTGGCCCACGAAGCCATCCTGGAAACAGCGCGGGAACGGCCCCCACTGCCTTGGTCCAGAGACCCTCAGATCTGTCCCACTCCTGCCCAGGCCCCCATTGCCACCCTTGATGCGAACGATGTAGAGCTGGCCACGCCCACCCAGTAGGCCACGCCCACTCTGGCCATACCCACCCGACCCCTTGAGGGCAACTGCAATGCTGATGCAGCCCTCAATGAATTTGAGTTTGACACCCCTGCTGTAAACCCTGGATGACTGCAGAGATACGAACACTCCTGAGAGCCTGGGATTCTGCCTTTAAGGCAGGGGACAGGGACACATACAGAGAGGCCAGGGAAAATCTTAGAAGAGGCATTAGGATGGCAAAACAGCAATATAAACACAAGGTGGAGAACCACTTAGCAGACAACAATCCGAGGCAAATGTGGCAAGGACTGTAGCATTTAACCAACTACAAGGGCAGTACAAGGAGCATGGTTAACACCAATGCCTCATTGGCTGAGGAGCTGAATATCTTCTTTGCTCACTATGAGGTAAAAAGACCAGACCCCATAGCTCTGCTGGCCGGTCTTCTGATTTTTTAGCAACTCACCCTATCTGAAGACCAAGTATTGAAGGCTGTGAATCCCAGCAAAGCCGCAGGCCCAGATGGGGTGCTGGGAATAGTGGTTAAGAATTGTGCCGACCAATTAGCAGGGGTTCTGACAAGGATTTTTAACATCTCCTTGCAAACGGCATGTGTACCATCGTGCTTGAAAGCAGCTACCATTGTCCCAGTCCCCAAGAAAACTGCAGTTGAGTGCCTGAATGACTACAGACCTGTTGCATTAACGTCTGTAGTCATGAAATGCTTCGAAAGACTGGTTCTCCAACATCTCAGGACATGCCTCCCACTGGATTTCGATAAACATCAATTTGCCTACAGGGGGAACAGGTCGACAGACGATGCCATAGCTACTGCTTTACACTCTGTAGCAAGTCATCTTGAGAAACCTGGAAGCTATGTCAAGATGCTTTTTGTTGATTATAGCTCGGCTTTCAACACCATTTTGCCAAGCACTCTCATCAAGAAGCTGACTGACTTGAAAATTTCACCCTCTATCTGCGATTGGATTCAAGACTTTCTTAGGGACCGGTTACAAACAGTGAGGGTTGGGTCCGCTTTGTCCACCCCCCTGAAGCTTTGCACCAGCTCGCCACAGGGCTGCATGTTTAGCCCCTACCTGTACTCTTTGTACACATATGTCTGTGTATCATCTGACCCATCTACTGCGATAATTAAGTTCGCATATAATACTACTGTGGTGCGTCTTATTACAGGTGGAGATGAGACAGCATACAGGGCAGAGGTACAAAAACTATCCATATGGTGTTGTAACAACAACTTGCACCTGAACATCGGCAAGATGAAAGAGATGGTGCTAGACTTCCGGAGGAAAAAGGAGGAACCTGCCCCACTTTACATTGGGGAGGACTGTGTGGAGAGAGTTTCCTCCTTTAAATTTCTGGGAGTCTACCTCTGAGAAGATCTGACCTGGATTTATTTATTTAGCATATGGCTGGTCACACACAAAATTAAAAGCACTTCATATTTACAAGTTAGAACAGTTAAAACAATTTTTTTTAAAAAAGAAGCAATTATAAAACCTAAGAGGAAAACAGAAATAACATTTCAGGGTTTAATGTCGAGTTTGGAGATCCAGTCAGTAGCTGCCGTTGTTACACAGAGGAAGTCCTTAAAATCTCCTGGGTATCTTCTATTAGTGCATTCCCTCACTATATGTTGGATAGTTTGTCGGGGAGCCCTGCAATCACATTGTGCTGAAGTCTGACCTGGAAAGTTAATACAACCCAGGTGGCCAGAAAGGCCCAACAGAGACTTCACTTTCTCAGGGTCTTGCACACGAACAGGGTAGAACAACGGCTAATGACCCTCTTTTACCGGTCTACTATAGAGAGCGTCCTCTCGTATGGTATTGTGATTAGGTATGCTGGTCTGACAGCCACGGACAGGAAAGTATTACAGAGGGTGGTAAGCACAGCACAAGACATTGTGGGCTGTTCCCTGACACCACTGGATGACATCGCCAGGGCTCGTTGCCTTGGAAGAGTGAGGAAGATTCTCAGGGATGACTCACACCCTGGATTACTCTCTTACCATTGGGTAGGAGATATAGGAGTATAGCCAGCTGTACTAACAGGCTGAAGAACAGCTTTTATCTATGGGCTGTTAGGCTTTTGAATGGGAAATAATTTAATATAATATAAACTTAATAATATAAACTTTATGCATAATTGACTTGCGAGGCCGGTGCATTGTGCAATTAGCTCACAGGGTGTAATAAAAGGAAGGGTTTGTGTCACTGTAAGTTGGGGGTGGGGGCACGAAGGGAGGCTCAGCTAATCTCAATGTATACATGATTGTACTTTGACAATAAAGGTTCATTCATTCAAAAACCTCGGACAGGAGGGAAAGTGCTGCCGGGTGGGCAGGCAGGCAGGTGTCTTGCTCAGCTGTGGCTTGGGGGGCACTTTTTTCAGTGCCATTGTAACTTCGAACAGTCACTAAGCAAACTGTTGTAAATCAAGGACTACCTGTACCTCATCACTTATTTCATTTTGGGGGAGGGGAGGTCATCAAGTTTTTGACACCTTGCTAGGCGATTGGTGGTACTCAGATGTTGCCATATCCTAAAAGTGGTACAATCGGTGAAAAGCTGAAAAACCCTGAGTTAGAACAATTAGAAATAATGTTGAAGTTTGGCCAGAAATCTAAATTCACCTCAAAGGCACAGCAAGGCAGACCTTTTTTTCTCCTCTCTGCTTGCCCAGTTCAATGAAGCAATCATAAATAAGATCTGATTTTTCTGATTCTTTCAAATTCACCTGAAATCAGCCATGGCTGCAATCTTTCTTGCCAAATCAAAATGCAATCAAAAGACATTTTTCCTTTTCTATTCCAGCTCAGCAGAGTCTTAGCAGAATTCAAATACATGACATGGGGTGGAAGTGGAGGGACACAACAAGTGTGGTTTAGGCACTGAAATACAGGTGAAACTTAAAAAATTAGAATATCGTGGAAAAGTTCATTTATTTCAGTAATGCAACTTAAAAGGGGAAACTAATATATGAGATAGAATCATTACAGGCAAAGCAAGATAGTTCAAGCCGTGATTTGTCATAATTGTGATGATTATGGCATACAGCTCATGAAAACCCCAAATCCACAATCTCAGTAAATTAGAATATTACATGCAATCAATAAAACAAGGAGTGTACATAGAACAATATCGGACCTCTGAAAAGTATAAGCATGCATATGTACTCAGTACTCAGTTTGGGCCCCTTTTGCAGCAATTACTGCCTCAATGCGACATGGCATGGAAGCTATCAGCCTGTGGCACTGCTGAGGTGTTATGGAAGACCAGGATGCTTCAATAGCGGCCTTCAGCTCTTCTGCATTGTTCGGTCTCATGTCCCTCATCTTTCTCTTGGCAATGCCCCATAGATTCTCTATGGGGTTCAGGTCAGGCGAGTTTGCTGGCCAATCAAGCACAGTAATCCCATAGTCATCGAACCAGGTTTTGGTGCTTTTGGCAGTGTGAGCAAGTGCCAAGTCCTTCTGGAAAATGAAGTCAGCATCCCCATAAAGCTCATCTGTGGAAGGAAGCATGAAGTGCTCCAAAATCTCCTGGTAGACGGCTGTGTTGACCCTGGACTTATTGAAGCACAATGGATCAACACTAGCAGATGACATGGCTCGCCAAATCAACACAGACTGTGGAAACTTCACACTGGACTTCAAGCATCTTGCAGTGTGTGCCTCTCCAGACTCTGGGCCCTTGGTTTCCAAATGAGATGCAAAAGTTGCTCTTATCAGAAAAGAAGATTATGGACCACTGAGCAACCCAGGTAAGACACTTCTGACATTGTTTGTTGTTCAGGAGTGGCTTGACAAGAGGAATACGACATTTGAAGCCCAGGATCCGTCTCTGTGTGGTGGCTCTTGATGCACTGACTCCAGTCTCAGTCTACTCCTTGTGAAAGTCCCCAAAGTGAATGGCCTTTTCCTGACAATCCTCTCCAGGCTGCGGTCATCTCTGCTGCTTGTGCACCTTTTTCTTCCACACTTTTCCCTTCCACATAACTTTCTATTAATGTG
>JAKJMR010016998.1:9419-36286 GCA_024449315.1 Daboia siamensis
ATCCTTAACCCTAACACCCACTCCCCCAGGGCAACCACAATCCCTAAGCCCCACTCCCTTTGGGCAACCACAATCCCTAACCCCACTCCCCCAGGGCAACCATAATCCCTAACCACCACTCCCCTAGGGGAAGCACAATCCCTAACTGTTCTGTCTCAAGCAAAGGAGGCTACTATTGCTTGATACAGGCAGATAAACCCCACAGAAAGGGTTTCATGCAGATTACATTAATTCATCAGGCATTCTCTAAACATTAACTCACAGATACTGGAGAGATTCTTCTGAAGCACATTTCATAATCTAAATGCAACACGTAGGTGAAAAGAGATAGTATTTCCCATGTTGAAGGAGCAAACAGCTCCCGTGGCTGGAATTCATAAAGACCCGGCTGGTCTGCACGTAGCCAGAAATCCCAGGCAGCCAATCAGAAGTCCCTCCCAATGGCCAATCCAAAACACAGATGTGACCAAGTAACTTAAAACTACATTACCCAAAAGGCTATCCCTTAAGGGAACAGTTCTTGATTCCTAAAATAGCTGTTTACTCTGACCAGCACACTCCCCACCTGGAATTATAAAATTTCCACTATTAACTATTAACCAAAATAAACAAAGGCATAGCATCAAACAATGCGACTATGAGGTAGACACAAGAAATGCGTAGCTCAAGGTTCAATCTTCAAGTTTGGTCTTCCTTAATAGCAGTACCAGGTCGGTGATCAGCCTGGTGTAAAGCCTTTTAACGAAGATCTGTGAGTCACGGCATGACTCTTGTGGCTTCGCGATCTGGACTTCAACTTGACAAACTAGTCCATCAGAGCTGGGTAGAACTTGGTGCACAAGCCCTATGGGCCACAGGTTCCGATGCACATCCTTGTCTCTCAACAAGACAAGGTCTCCTTCTTCGAGATTAGGCTCTTTGGTTTTCCATTTGCAGCAATCCTGAAGGGTAGACAAGTATTCTTGCTTCCAGTGCTTACAGAAGGTGTTGGCGAGCAGTTGAACTTGTCTCCATTGTTGTTTATACATATCCTTGGAAACAAAGTTCCCTAATGGTGCTGGCCAGTTGCCTGTCTTCTGGGTTAGCAAGGTGGCCGGGGTGAGAATAGCTGGATTTTCAGGATCCGAGGAAACTGGAACCAAAGCTGCCACTTCTGCCATGAGGGTGGTGAGGATCTCATGCATCAGTGTGGGTGTCTGTGATGACCCAAGCCAACGAACGGAGGCAAAGCAGTCAGCTAGCAAAGAAGTGGGTGAATTTAATTCAGATGACCATCAGGTATACTACTGCGGGCAAGAATCCCTCAGAAGAAATGGAGTAGCCTTCATAGTCAATAAAAGAGTAGGAAAAGCAATACTGGGATACAATCCTCAAAATGACAGAATGATCTCAGTTTGAATCCAAGGCAAACCATTCAATATCACAGTAGTCCAAGTCTATGCCCCAACCACCGGTGCTGAAGAGGATGAAATTGTCTGGTTCTATGAAGCCCTACAGCACCTTATAGAACTAACACCAAAAAATGATGTCCTTATCATCATGGGGGATTGGAATGCTAAAGTAGGAAGCCAAAAGATAATCAGAATAACAGGCAAATTTGGCCTTGGAGTACAAAATGAAGCAGGGCAAAGGCTGATGGAATTTTCTCAAGAGAATACGATGGTCATAGCAAACACTCTTTTCCAACAACCCAAGAGACGGCTCTACACATGGACATCACCAAACGGTCAACACAGAAATCAGACTGACTATGTGCTCTGCAGCCAAAGATGGAGAACCTCTATACAGTCAATAAAAACAAGACCAGGAGCTGACTGTGGCTCAGACCATGAGCTTCTCCTTGCAAAGTTTAGGCTTAAACTGAAGAAAGTAGAGAAAAGCACTAGGCCACTCAGGTATGAATTAAAACATATCCCTGTTGAATATACAGTAGAGGTGACAAATAGATTTAAAGAATTAGATCTGATAGACAGAGTGCCTGAAGAACTATGGACAGAGGTTTGCGACATTGTACAAGAAGTAGCAACTAAAACCATCCCAAAGAAAAAGAAATTCAAGAAAGCAAAATGGCTGTCTGAGGAAGCTTTGCAAATAGCTGAGGAAAGGAGGGAAGCGAAAGGCATGGGAGAAAAAGAAAGATATGCCCAATTGAATGCAAAATTCCAGAGAATAGCTAGAAGAGATAAGAATGCCTTCTTAAATGAACAAGTGCATAGAAATAGAAGAAAACAATAGAATAGGGAGGACCAGAGATCTTTTCAAGAAAATTGGAGAGATGAATGGAACATTTCATGCAAAAATGGGCATGATGAAGGACCAAAATGGCAGGGACCTAACAGAGGTAGAAGAGATTAAGAAGAGGTGGCAAAATTACACAGAAGAACTATACAAGAATGAACTTAACGTCCCTGATAATCACAGTGAGGTGGTCACTGACCTCGAGCCAGAAATCCTAGAATGTGAAGTGAAGTGGGCCTTAGAAAAACTGAGCAACAACAAAGCTAGTGGAGGTGACAGTATTCCAGCTGAGCTATTCAAAATCTTAAAAGACAATGCAGTAATAGTGCTACACTCAATTTGCCAGCAAATTTGGAAAACTCAACAGTGGCCACAGGATTGGAAAAGATCAGTTTACATTCCAATTCCAAAGAAAGGCAGTGCCAAAGAATGTTCAAACTATCGCACCATTGCACTCATTTCTCATGCTAGTAAAGTTATGCTTAAAATCCTACAAGCTAGACTCCAGCAGTATGTGGATCGAGAACTACCAGAAGTACAGGCAGGATTTCGAAGAGGCAGAGGAACTAGAGATCAAATTGCCAACATACGCTGGATCATGGAGAAAGCTAGAGAGTTCCAGAAAAACATCTACTTCTGCTTCATTGACTATGCTAAAGCCTTTGATTGCGTGGATCATAACAAACTGTGGCAAGTTCTTAAAGAGAAGGGCATACCAGACCATCTTATTTGTCTCTTGAGAAACCTATATGTGGGCCAAGAAGCAACAGTGAGAACTGGACACGGAACCACTGATTGGTTCAAAATTGGGAAAGGAGTCCGGCAAGGCTGTATACTGTCGCCCTGCCTATTTAACTTATATCATGAGAAAGGCAGGGCTAGATGAATCAAAAGTTGGAATTAAGATTGCCGGAAGAAATATCAACAACCTAAGATATAAGAGGGATGCGGTGGCTCAGTGGGTTAGGTCGCTGAGCTTGTCGATCTGAAGGTCGGCAGTTTGGCGGGTCGAATCCCGACTGCTGCGTAGCAGAGTGAGCGCCTGTTACTCATCCCAGCTTCTGCCCACCTAGCAGTTCGAAAGCACGTAAAAATGCAAGTAGAAAAATAGGGACCACTCCGGTGGGAAGGTAACAGCGTTCCGTGCGCCTTTGGCATCTAGTCATGCCGGCCACATGACCACGGAGACGTCCTCGGACAAGCGCTGGCTCTTCAGCTTTGAAACGGAGATGAGCACCGGCCCCTAGAGTTGGAAACGACTAGCACGCATGTGCGGGGGAACCTTTACCTTTACCTAAGATATGCAGATGATACCACTCTAAGCTTGTAAGCCGCCCTGAGTCTTCGGAGAAGGGCGGGATATAAATGTAATAAAAATAAAAATAAATAAATAAATAATGGCAGAAAGTGAAGAAGAACTAAAGAGCCTCTTGTTGCGGGTGAAGATGGAGAGTGCAAAAGTTGGGTTGAAACTTAACATTAAGAAAACCAAGATCATGGCATCCGGCCCTCTCAATTCCTTGCAAATAGATGGGGAAGAAATGGAGGTAGTGACAGATTTTATTTTCCTGGGCTCCAAGATCACTGCAGATGGGGACTTTAGCCAAGAAATTAAAAGACGCTTGCTCCTCGGGAGGAAAGCCATGGCAAATCTAGACAGTACACTAAAAAGCAGAGACATCACCCTGTCAACAAAAGTGCGTATAGTCAAGGCTATGGTCTTCCCAGTTGCAATGTATGGCAGTGAAAGTTGGACCATAAAAAAGGCTGAGCGCCAAAGAATTGAGGCCTTTGAACTGTGGTGCTGGACAAGACTCCTGCGAGTCCCTTGGACTGCAAGGCTTTCAAACCGGTCAGTCCTAGAGGAGATCAACCCTGACTGCTCTTTAGAAGGCCAGATCTTGAAGCTAAAACTCAAATACTTTGGCCACCTAATGAGAAGGAAGGATTCACTGGAGAAGAGCCTAATGCTGGGAAAGATTGAGGGCAAGAGAAGAAGGGGACGACAGAGAATGAGGTGGCTGGATGGAGTCACTGAAGCAGTAGGTGTGAGCTTAAATGGACTCCAGAAGATGGTAGAGGATAGGATGGCCTGGAGGAACGTTGTCCATAGGGTCGTGATGGGTTGGACACAACTTTGCAGCTAACAACAACAACAACAACAACAAGCAAAGAAACAGTTCTTTAGTCATTGCCCAAGTTCTCTTAAAGCTCCCACATAAGCTGGCAAGAGTTCAAGCAACACACACACAGGCAAGACAGATAACACAAAAACAGAACATAAATAGTCCTTTTAACTCTCGGCTTGCCTGCAGTCTGTAAGGAGAGACTCAGAAATGGCTGTGAAGCAGGAAACCGACCAGTCTGGATTTCAAAGTGACCAGAGCACAATTCATATCTCCAGATAACACGTTTGTTCCCGGCAAATGCCCCACCCCACAGCATCTCCTTATATCTTACTCCCCAGATGTGCCTTGTGAAGTGGGCTGGGACGCTCTCCGCCCGAGCAATTGAGCCTGCCTCCGTTGTTCTCTCCTCCTCTCTGCTTTCCGTGATCTAGGATCAGGTGGGGGGGGCCTTGCTCCTCACCTGCACTATGCCTTTCCTGTTGCAAACCTGAAGGGCCCTGGCCTGCCTCAGCCTGCTCTTCCCTACAGTCCTCCAAAGCCACAGACACCCCCTCCTGGGCCTCAACAAAGCACTACATGTCGTCCTCAGAGTCAGGCTTGGACGGAGGCATGACGGTGTCTTTGTCAACATGGAATCCAGGATTTTGTGGGCTATGTCGATCATGCGCTCCCATGCTCCTCCCATATGGTATGCATGGGAAGGGTTAAATGTCCATACACAGTTTTGGGCCTTCAGATATTCGTCAATTACTGAATCGAGGTGAGTGCCTTCATCAATCTGTAATTCCTTGCAGACTCCTAGAAAGTTCTGCGGTCAGATCTAAATACCTTAACTGGGCCTCTGTGGTCTTGGAACCTTCTTAGAGCATTGATAAAGCAGGAAGTGTCCATGGATTCGATGACTTCAATGTGAACAGCTTGAATGCTAAGACACGTGAAAAGGATGGCCCAACGTTTGTTGTTAGCTTGACCACCTCTGGTCCAATAAACAGCCATGGACCAAGGCCCAAAGACGTCTAGGCCTACATTGGTAAATGGCGGTCTGGGACTAGGGCGCTCGGGTGGCAGGTCAGCCATCAACCGGTGTTCTGTTGCACCCTGTTGATTGTGACAATGCAGGCACCTGTACAAAATGGTAGCGATGCACCTTTTGGCTCCCATGATCCAGAGTCCAGCAGCTCTAATGGCACCTTCTGTGAAGTGCCGGCCTTGATGGTGGACAGTTTCATAGTAGTGTTGGACCAGCAGGTTTGTTACATGTTGACAAGCGGGAAGGATGACAGGGTGCTTGATGTTTGGGGCTATTTTAGTCTTATTTAGATGCCCCTCTACTAGAAGTAAGTCATGGCTATCACAGAATGGGTTCAACTTCAGCAGTGAAGTAGATCCCGGGATAAGCTTCTTAGCTTTCAGACACTCGAATACTACTGGGCATGCATCTTGTTGCACACTTCGTAGAATCTCTCTCTTGGCTTGGAGATAGCTGTCTGGAAAGCTTATCTTGTGATGCAGGAAACGGATGATCACTGCTACACCGAATATGAGAGGTCTCCATCTGGAGAAGCGTTCAAAGCGAGCTGGTTCTAGGGAATAGTTAAGGGGTGGTTTCTCTGTCTCCTTGATCATTGTCGACAAGCAGATGGCCTGGACAGTCATTTTCTTGTCCTGTTTGAGCAATTTGCTGGGTACCTGAGGTTGAACGTTGGCATCTTGATCTGGGTCTAGAAGCTCATGATGTTCTGGTCTCTGTGACATCAGGCTGCTGGATGAGCCAAGAACTCGAGACCCTTTAGCCAGATCAATTGTGCCAACTGTGATGCAGGAATAGACCACATAGCCTGGTCCGCTGGGTTCTGATCTGTTGGCACATACCGCCACTACTCAGGACCTGAAGATTTTCTGATCCTTTCCACTCTATTGATTACATAGACGTAGAAGCGTCTGCTTTGGTTGTGAATGTAGCCCAACACCACCTTGCTGTCTGTATAAAAGGTGGTGGGTTGTAGCTCAAGTTCTATCATTTTTGTTATCAGGTCTGCGAGTTCTACATCCAATACAACACCACAGAGTTCCAACCTAGGTACGGTGTGACCTTGTTGTGGTGCCAGTTTCGCCTTTCTCATGACGAAACCAACATGAATGTCGCTCTCCCCACCGTAGACACTGATGTATCCTACAGCTGCTATTGCCTTCATTGACGCATCTGAGAAAACATGCAACTCTTTCTTCGGTGCAGCGGAAGGTGAAATGGAAACATACATGCGCTGCACATGGATCCTTTGGAGACAACTTAGGGATGCATGCCACATCTCCCAGTCTTGCTTCTGTTCTGGTGGAAGCGGCTTGTCCCAGTCTGTGGTGCTTTGGGAGAGCATGCGCAGAAGGAGCCTCCCTTGGACCGTTACAGGTGCAACAAACCCTAAAGGGTCGAACAAGCTATTCACTGTTGACAGAACTCCTCTTCTTCTGAAGACGGTCTTCTGTGCCAGAGCTATAAAGGTGAAGACGTCTTTCTTCAAGTCCCAACACAGACTGAGTCTGCATTGGATAAGAGGGGCATCGGTGCCAAAATTGAGGTCCTGTAATCCCTTACCATGGTCTTCAGGATTGAAGGCTTCCAACACTTCTTCACTGTTGGATGCAATTTTGTGCAGCCTAAGGTTGGCTGCTGCTAGCATCTGGCATGTCCTTTTTAATATGTCTATGGCTTCTACTGGAGTGGGTACAGATTTTAGGCCATTGTCAATGTAGAAATCCCATTCTACGAAGCATCTGGCGTCTGCACTGTATTTGGCTTTGCCCACACAAGCGGTGTTGTTAGGCATATGATGATAGCCTACATACTGGGCGGGAAATATATAAGCCATGATGATGTTGTAACTTTAAGAAAGTAATTGATCCATGGGCGTGTGAGGTTGCTCATGGCCATAAGAGGGAGCTAGAAACATAGATTCTCTCTCTCACTGGATCTCTCTGAATATCTGAATTTGCTGATCGCTCTATTATTGCTTTTTTGCCCTGTATCTGCAAAACTGTGTTTTTGATCTCTGGACTGGTAAGAAGACTTTGTATTAGGATTTGTACTTGGACTGTTATTTTTGTGTATGACCTGGACTGTTTATTTTTGACCGTGCATTTTTGATTTTACACCACCTTAAAGTAAACTACTTTCTATTTTCACAACTCAGTGTATCTTGTGGTTACTGTTATCTTTTACTGCTCTCAATACCCTTCCTTGTCTGTGCAACTCCTTGGTAGCACAAGGAGACCTCTGCACAACAATTCATAACAGGTGTGTTGCAGGCCGTACTTAGCGATTGCAGGGGAAGAACCATTCCCGAAAATGTGCGCTCGCATTCTGTATTCTGTTATCTGTTGGTTGTGCTGTTCATCACTGAACCACAGGAAGCGCAGGTAATTGCAATGGTCTTCCCTGACGTAGAATGAATAAAACATCTGTTGGATGTCATTCATGACTGCTATAGCTTCCTTTCTGAAGCAGATAAGCATGCTGAGTAAACTGTTGGTGAGATCAGGCATCTCTCTGAACAAAGAAGGACTTTGTTCAGAGAGATGCCTTGAAACTGCACGCTGGCATCAAACACTACTCATATCTGACCTGGCTTTTGTAGATGGTACACTCCAAAAAATGGTAGATACCAGCATTCTTCATCTGTCCTCAGGGGTGGGGCAAGCTCAGCCTGTCCACTCTGGATCATCTTGTCCATGAACTCCACTAGATGAACTTTCATTTCAGGCTTCCTGTTCAGGATTCTCCTCAGACTGTTGAGGTGAGAAAGAGCTTGCTCATGGTTATTTGGCAGGCACTGCCTGGGTATGCGAAAGAATAGTGGGGCTACCCAGCTCCCAGTGGCATCCTGTAGAAATTTCTTATTCATGAGCTGCAGAAATTCTTTGTCCTCTATTGACAAGGCCAAGTCATTATCATCTTTGCTGGTCTGGAACACTGTCACTCCTAAAATGGGTTTAATTGTCGAAAGCATGAAGTATTCTTTTTTTTTTATTGAAAAGTTTTACAGTACATTTTTAAAATACAAAACCCCTCCCCTCCCCCTCCCCTCTCCCCAAACCTCCCCAACCCTCCCCTCCCCTCCCCCCTCCCTGACTTCCCAGAGCTAAATACAGGGTATAGAAATACAAACTAACATAATCTAAAATATGCAAACAATAATAAAATATTAAATTCTATCGCACTTTAACTCTTAATAAAATAACTACAAGCTAATTATACATCATATAAATCCACTACTTATTCAAATGCTAAGTGAAACTTTTTAGTCCCATATTTATTCTGAATATAATCTATCCATCTCTTCCACTCCACAGTATATCTCTGTTGCGACTGATCTTTTAAATACGCTGAAATCTTTGCCATCTCCGCCAAGTTAGAAACTTTTAAAGTCCATTCTTCTATAGTCGGCAGTTCTTCCTTCTTCCAATATTGTGTTACTAAAAGTCTCGCTGCTGTAATTAAATTCAACATCAATTTAATATCCACAACGATAATATCTGTGATAATACCCAATAAAAACAATTGCGGAGAAAACTTTATCCTTTTCTTGAATATCTTTTGCATATTCCACCAAATTTTAATCCAAAAAGCTTTGACTTTTTTACAAGTCCACCATATATGAAAATACGTTGCATCCTCACAACCACACCTCCAACATTTGGGCTGACAATTCGGATACATACTTGCTAATTTTTTAGGATCTAAATGCCATCTATAAAACATTTTATAAAAATTCTCTCTTAAATTTTGGGCCTGTGTGAATTTCACATTTCTAACCCAGATCTTTTCCCAAGTATCCATTGTTATAACTTCTTGAAAATTCTGGGCCCACTTTATCATACAGTCTTTAACAAGTTCCATCTCTGAATCAATTTTTATCAATGCAAGATATATCCTTTTTATGTGTGCTTGACCCTGATCTCTAATTTGCTTTACCAAATTTTCATCAGTCATCAAAAAACCAGTTTTCTGATCCTCTTTCCACCTAGCCTGTAATTGCCCATACTGAAACCAAGTTTGTGCTATCTTTCCTTCTTTTAAAATGTCATATGACTTTAGTTGCCATACATTCCTTTCCAAACTTAAAATTTCCTTATATGTAGTCACATCATATTTAAATCCCACATTTATATTTTCTATTGCATGTTTAGGTATTGCCCAGATAGGTATCTTATAATTTAACTTGTGTCTGTACTTTTTCCAAACTCGCAACAGAGCATACCTTAAAATATGCATCTTAAACACATTATCCACCTTCTTATCATACAATAAATATGCATGCCATCCAAATATCAAATCATGACCCTCAAGTTTTAATAATCTCGCTTGTGTTAAATTAAACCAGTCACTTATCGCTGACAAGGCAGCAGCTTCATAATACAATTTAAGATTAGGCATTTTAAGACCACCTCTTTCATGCGTATCTTGCATTATCTTAAACTTAATTCGTGGCTTTTTCCCTGCCCAGACAAATTTATTAATTCCTTTTTGCCATTCCTCCAAATTTAAATCCTTTTTAAGTATAGGTATCATTTGAAATAAAAATAATTTTTTTGGCAAAACATTCATTTTCACTGCTGCAATTCTTCCCAATAAAGATAATTGTAATTTTTTCCAACTATCTAATTCTTTTTGTACTTTTCCCCATAACTTTTCATAATTATTTTTATATAACTTCACATTCGAGGGTGACAAATATATCCCCAAATATTTAACCCTTTTAACTATTTCAAATCCTGTTAACTCTTCTAAAACAGCCTTTTGTGATACTGTCATATTTTTAGACAACATTTTAGTTTTTTGTATGCTGACTTTAAATCCAGAAACTTTCCCATATTGCGTTATTATCTCCATCAATTCTAAAACTGAGTAATCAGGCTGAGTCACTGTAACAACCAGATCATCTGCGAACGCCCTCAATCTATAATCCTGGTCTCTAATTTGAATTCCCTTAATTTTATCCGAATCACGTATTTTAATCAGTTATATTTCCAATGTTAAAACAAATAATAGAGGTGACAACGGGCACCCCTGCCTTGTACCTTTTTCAATATTACATACTTCAGTCAGACTATTATTAACTATTATGCAGGCTGTTTACTTCTGATATATTGCCCTGATCGGTTGTAAGAATTTATCCCCAAATTCCATTTTCTGTAATACTTTCATCAAAAATTGCCAATCCAATTGATCAAAGGCTTTTTCAGCATCCACGAAGATCAACGCTGCAGGGATCTGATTGTTTCTTTCCAAAAATTCCAACAAATCTACTATATGTCTCACATTGTTCTTCATTTGTCTACCACTTATAAACCCAGTTTGATCACCATGAATTACTTGTTGTATTACCCTCATTAATCTGTTAGCTAAAACTTTGGCAAATATCTTATAGTCCGTATTCAAAAGTGATATTGGCCTATAATTTTTTGCTTGGGTGACATCCTGATCTTCCTTTGGGATCAAGGAAATAAAAGCAGTCTTCCAAGACAGAGGTACCCCTCCTCCGAAAGCATGAAGTATTCTTGGCATGGTTTCAAGTGGGATGCTCTCCCATTCCTAAGAATGGAAGTCGTGAAGACATTCACCTGGGTTGGAGCTTGCAGCTGATCGACACAGACCGTTCCTGAGATGACCCATCCAAGTTCTGTCTTGAGGGCCATTGGGGAGCCTATTGGGCCTCTGACCATTCCATGACAAGCAAAGGCGTCAGGGGCATCTACTCCCAACAGAAGCAGGATTTTGGCTTCAGGATCTAGGGCAGGAAAGTGATCAGCCATGTGTGTCAAGTGAGGTATGGTGTTTGCTACTTCTGGTGTTGAAATATGACTGTGATTATCTGTTAAGGTGTCCCATTCTAGCAATGGTGGCAGTGGGAACTGTGAACTCCCATCTAATGACTCTATGCAGAGTCCGGTGACTTTCCTCCCCGCCGTGCTCTGGGGCCCAGTGCACATTGATATTGTGAAAGGCGTTTCTTCACTTTGGACATCAAAGAGGTCAAAGAATGCTGACCTAGCTAATGAGTGATTGCTTTGTGTATCCATTATTACATACATCTTCACGGCTTCTTCTGGGCATCCGGTGGGGTAGACTTTAGCAGATCTGGTGGCATGAATGAGGGAATGGTGAGTCCCCACATACTGACATGCAATTGACACTCATGGTCACCTCTGGGTGCGCTTTGGAGCCATGCTGAGGCTCCTTGGTCAAAGGAGGAGTAGAAGTTGCTCTTTGTAGCAGCTCAGAGTCTGGACGCAGGGCTTCCAGGTGCTTGTCACTCTCACATAGGTGGCATTTCACCTTAGCTGCGCAAGCTTTGGCCATGTGTTCCATAGACTCACAGCACTTGTAGCAGACCTTGTACTCCCTGATCAAAGCTTTTCTTTTGTCCAGGGACTTCTTTCCAAATTCTCTGCACTTGTTCAGAGAATGTGAGGACTTATGGAATGGACAGATCAGGTCTTACTTTGTTTGCAGAGGTTTAGATTGAACTTTCTTCGACAATTGCTTGTCTGAATTCTTCGTGGGCAAGGTAGCGACCTCTGTTTTATGCACGGATACAAGGGTTTTTCCCTTTGTAGTTTGCAATGGACCCTTGGTTGAACAAGAGTTCTGACAGGCCTTTTTGGCAGCTGGAAACCATTTTTCTCTGATGCTGAGGTTTCAAGGGTCATTGCACAGCTTCGTATGGTGGGCAACAAATTCTTCAAGAACAGCAAAGTGGGGGGGCGGTGTCTCTGCCTAGGTTCTTTGCCTTGTAAGCATCAGATAACTTGATCTATTCTTCACTTAACTGCTGTGGTAGTTTTTGAATGATAGGCTTTTGCGTCCTGAACTGGTTGAGACAGATAAGTCCCAGCAAGGTGGGATCTTCTTGTGCTGTCCGCAGCTGTGTAAGGAAAGCAGAGAATTTCCACAGCTTGCGAGGTGCACTGATACTGATGTCAGGGAATTCGTTGATACGATCAAAGAATGAGGACTCCATCAATGTAGATGCGCCATACTGCTGATTGAGCCTATCCCAAGCTCGCCTAAGGGCAGTGACTGGGTTACCTAGTTGGGATGAGTAGATGTCCTTTACTACTTCTGCAGATTCTGGTCCCAGCCATGCTATCATATGTCTGAGCTCTTTGGCTGGCCGCAATCCTTCGTCGTGCATGGTATTCATGAATATATGCTTCCATAATAAATACTCCTTCCCTGACTTGTCAGAGAATTTCTGCACACCACTGGATGCCAAATCCAACCTTCCTTTCCAGGGTGACCATTCTCTCCTTCTTCTCAAGGATGTTGGAGGATACATTGGTCCTGTATAGGAGTTGTAATCAGGGTGAGGTGGTATGATGTTGAAGTCGTTAGGAGCATGATTAGGGGCTTCTCGTTGATCCTCATAGGCATAGCTCCCAAGAGCAGGGGCATGTGCCAAAGACGGCTGGTAGTTTTCTGCAGAGTACTTCCTGATGAGGGCATCTTCCCATGACGCAGACGGGGGTGGTTCTCCTCGCTGCCAGGCAGGCCGATCACGTTCATTGGGCCAGAAGTCCATTTTCGAATTGCCTTGAAGGTCTGGCTGGAATTCCCTTGCCTTTGCATTGAGCTTAGGAATCACAGATCCTTGTGTGCCCACCTGCTGAGGAGTCTTTGTTGTTGCAAATGGGCTAATCCAATTACCCCATGCATCTTGGTTTGTTGGGGTGAGTTTTACAGGTCTGAAGGGGAGGTCTCATGATCCAGATGGTATGATGTCAGCTTTCTGACTAGTTTGCACATCTGGTGATTGAGATTCTCCTCCTTGTTCACTTGGCTTCGGGAGTTTTGTGGTCAACCGCATCATTCCTTCTTGCTCATGTCATAGTGCGTTCTGGTCATCCACACAGGCCTTGACATGGCTGTACGAGCTTCCACTTTCTGGGTCTTCAAAACTGTGCATGAAGGTAATGCCTTCAGTCTCCCCCTGTAAAGCTGCAGCCCTTGCTATTTCTGCTGCCTCCCATTCGTGCTGTAAAAACTCAAGGCTGGCCTGAGCTTTGGCCATTTCTTCCTTTTGCAGTTGCTCTGCTTTTATTTATTTATTTTATTTATTTATTTAATTTAATTTGTATACCGCCCTTCTCCCGAAGGACTCAGGGCAGTGAACAGGGCAATAAATACCAGAATACCAAAATACAAAAATTAAAAACAGATTAAACCCTGGTGCCCAAATACAGTAAATAAATTACATTAAAAAACATTAAAAACACAATAATTAAACCCCAAACCCATCAGACCAGGCCGGCTTGTTCAAACAAATAGGTTTTTAGGTCACGTCGGAAGGAGCGGAGGTCGGGAGCCATCCGGAGCTCAACCGGTAAACGGTTCCACAGGTCAGGCGCACCCACAGAGAACGCCCTCCCCCTGGGGGCCACCAGTCGGCATTCTCTGACCGGTGGCACCCTGAGGAGGCCCTCTCTGTGGGAGCGCACTGGGCGGAGGGAAGTTGATGCCGGCCGCAGGTGCTCCCTAAGGTACTCTGGACCCGTGCCATGTAGGGCTTTGTAGGTCATTACCAGCACCTTGAATCTCACCTGGAAGGCAACCGGAAGCCAATGCAGCTCACGGAGCAGAGGTGTAACATGGGAGTATCGGGAGACCCCCAACACAAGTCGCGCGGCTGCATTCTGCACCAGTTGGAGCCTCCAAGTGGTCCTCAAGGGCAGCCCCATGTAGAGACCGTTGCAGTAGTCTAACCTAGAGGTCACGAGCGCATGAGTGACTGTATGCAAGGCATCCCGGTCTAGATAGGGCCACAACTGGTGCACCAGGCAAACCTGGGTGAAGGCCCCCCTAGTCACAGTTACTATATGATCTTCTAAAGAAAGCTGTGAATCTAGGAGGACTCCCAAGTTGCGAGCCCTATCTACGGGGGATAATAAGTCAACCCCCATAGTAAGAGATGGAATGATCTGAGTTTCCCGAGATGCCGGCACGCACAGCCACTCAATCTTGTCAGGGTTGAGCCGAAGCCTGTTCCTCCCCATCCAGACCCGGACCGCCTCCAGGCAACGGGACATCACGTCGAGGACATGACTGGGGTGGTTTTGGGTTGAAATGAAAAGCTGGGTATCATCAGCATACTGATGATACCCAACTCCAAAGCCACGAATGATCTCACCCAGAGGCTTCATATAGATGTTGAACAGGAGAGGCGAGAGGACCGACCCCTGAGGAACTCCGCAAACGAGAGGCCTCGAGGTCGACCTCTGTCCCCCTGCCAACACCGACTGCAAACGTCCCAGGAGGTAGGAGGAGAACCACTGAAGAACCGTGCCTCCCACTCCCAATCCCCTGAGACGCTGCAGCAGGATACCATGGTCGATGGTATCAAAAGCCGCTGAGAGGTCTAATAGGACTAGGACAGAAAAACAACCTCTGTCCCGAGCCCTCCAGAGATCATTCACCAGAGCCATCAATGCTGTCTCCATGCTGTGCCCGGGCCTGAAACCCGATTGATACGGGTCCAGATAGCTTCCTCCGGGACCAAAGGGAGCTGATGCGCCACCACGCTCTCAACAACCTTCGCAAGAAAGCGAAGGTTGGAGACCGGACGAAAGTTGTTTAATACAGCTGGGTCCAAGTGAGGCTTCTTAAGGAGAGGTCTCACCACTGCCTCCTTCAAGACGGAGGGGAAACTACCCTCACTCAAGGAAGCAGATATCACCGCCTGGAGCCAGCCTCGTGTCCCCTCCCGAGCCGCATAAATCAGCCAGGAAGGGCACGAGTCCAATAAACACGTGGTGGAGCTCAGCTTCCCCATAATCCTGTCCACTTCCTCTGGAGTCACAGGATCGAACTCCTCCCAGATAACATCGACAAGACCGCCCATGTCCTGATCGTCAGACTCTGCCCAGTCGGAGTCCAAACCAGTTCGAATCCGAGCAATTTTGTCTGACAGATGTTGGCTAAACTCCTCGGCACGACCCTGCAAGGGATCCTCCCTCACCTCCTGATTAAGGAGGGAGCGAGTCATCCTAAACAGGGCGGCCGGGCGATTATCTGCGGACACGATGAGGGTAGCGAAGTAATTAGACCTCGCCATCCTCATCACCGCGAGATAAGACCTTGTAAAGGATCTTAGTCGCAATCGGTCGGATTCAGACCGGGTGGATCTCCAACAGCTCTCTAGGCCCCGTCTCCGATGCTTCATCTCCCGGAGCTCCACAGAAAACCATGGAGCCCACTGGGATCTGCACCGGGTCAGGGGCCGCAAGGGTACAACTCGGTCAAGTGCCTCCGTGGCTGCCTTTTCCCAGGCTTCCACTAAGGCATCTGCCGAGCTGTGAGCAAAGGAGGCAGGTGGGGACCCCAGCGCTGCCTGGAACCTCTCAGGGTCCATTAAGCGCCTGGGGCGGAACCATCTAGTTGGTTCAACACACCCACGGTGAGGAGCGGCAAAACGGAAGACCAGCCGCAGGAGATGATGATCGGTCCATGACAGGGGCATAACAATTGGAGAACCCCCACCAAGATCATCTAACCACCGTCCAGATAGAAAAACCAAATCGAGCGTGTGGCCCCCCAACATGAGTCGGGCCCTGAATTACTTGCGTCAGGTCCATGGCCCTCATGGAAGCCATGAACTCCCGAGCTAACTCAGATGATCCTCCCAGGGATGGTAGATTGAAATCACCCAAAACCATAAATTTGGGGAACTCAACCACCAGCCCCGAGAGGATATCGAGAAGCTCAGGCAGGGCTGCTGCTGCGCGACTAGGCGAAAGGTACACCAGCAGCAAGCCCAACTGCGCCCTAGGGCCACATCTCAAGAGGAGGGACTCACACCCGGCTATTTGGACAATGGTGGCCTCCTGCGGACATAGGGTCTCCCTCATAACTACCGCCACTCCCCCGCCCCTACCCTGAGCCCGAGGTCGGTGAAGCACGCAGAAACCTGGTGGGCAAAGACCAACCAGAGGGACACCACCCTCTGGGCCCAACCAGGTCTCCGTAATGCAAGCCAGGTCCGCATGCTCACCCCCAACCAGATCCCGGATGAGAGGAGCCTTATTGACTATGGACCTGGCATTCAAGTACACCAGCCGGAGCTTAGGTGACTGCTCATCCTCGCTCCCGAAGCCTCGGGAGGAAACCAGAGGGTCGGAGCGCTTCACCACTTGGAGATAGCAGAGACGCACTCCCAGATGTCGATACGGCCCTCTGTCCATACACCTGCTGCCATTCCCTAACGTCGTGGGAATAGGTAATCCCACAACCCGCTCCGGAGCCCCGGAGGCAACCAACCCCAGCTCCCTCCCCACTTGATGAATCCCGGACCTGGCCTGAACAACAGTTGGTGGACTCCCCCCCGTTTCCATCCAACCATGAAAACCCTCCCCCCTCCCTAACCCCACAAAAAAATTAACTAAAAAATTAACCAGGGGCCTCTTATTAAATTTGTACCGGAGGCCCCTATCCCTGCCCAGCCATCTCTCAGGGTCCCAACAATTGGGCCCTTCATCAAGAGGAAGAATGGAAAGTGAGGCGGGTCGCACCCAGGAAGGGGGGGCACCCCTGAGGGTGAACAAAACTGTGCTGGAGTAGCTGAGGCGAGTCATGGTTATCAAAATAAGTCCAGCAAAAAGGAAATCCCTAGATCGATCAGGAGGATCTTAAATCAGAAGGTAAGTGTCCCGTCTGCCAACCCAGCTCCACTGCCACTTGAGCTGGGTGTAGCCCCGGAACAGATCAACCCCTGTCCTCTCACGATGGTCAGATCCGAGGAGCAGCTTGGAACGCATCACTGGGATAAGGCATACCACCTAGAGCTCTCACCTCTAGGGAAGGTAGCAGATGGTAAGTCTAGGCCACTCTCCCACAGTGGCGTTGTACCCGGGTCCTTCTGAAACCTTTGGGGAGGGGGGGGGCGACAGGCAAAAGAGTCAGCAGATTAATCCAAGGCATAATAGCCTGCAGAGTTGCAAAACGGCGAAAAGTCCTGGCTGCAATGTTCTTCTCCGCATCAGGAGAGGGCCAGGCGATGGTAAGCCAATAGAGGAGGAAACCAGGAACCCGTAGTACTTCCGCTGGGCCATAAACTCGGTCTAGCTGGTTCCTAGCAGTGCAAAGCTGGTTTGTGCCTCCCAACCGTCCAAAGCACAAAGCGTCCGCTCTCTACCACTGGGCCATGGTCTCCAGGCCAGAGCGGCCACAGTGCTCCAACTCCCCTCGCTGCCAGCCACCCCAGACGCCACCACAATGTCTCCACCACTCCACCACTCCAACACTGCTCCAAGCCGCAACACCATCGGCACCGACCATCAGTCGGTCGGCATCCTACAGAGCGCGGCTCCTCCAAACCTTCCAGGCAGCTGGTAAGCTCTCCCGAGCACCGCCAGGCACCGCCAAGTTCTCCCGGGCTCCGCTGGGCTCCCACGGCACTGACAATCAGCTGGTCGGTGCCGCACAGAGCGTGGCTCTTCTGGGCTCTTCCGGGCCTTCCAGGCCTTCCCAGGCTCCACCGGACTCCGCCGAGGGCCCTCCGAAGGTCCAGGGCTCGCGGAGCCAACTCCCATAACGGAGAACTGTACAGCCGCCCAGGAACAGCCACCAGCAACCTCTCGTCCACCCGACCCAAACCCCATCACAGAAGGTAAAAAACACTTCTGTGGGGCTCCCAGGGTTGCCAAGTTGCCAAAACTCCTTGCGGAGCTCAGCCGAGTGCGTCCGCCATCTTGGGCATGCATAGAAGTTTTTTGCCACATGTAGAGCTGCTACAGCTGCTGCAGCTTCGATTCATGTTTGTGCAGCTTGAGCAGCAAAGCTCTCTGCCCTTGAGATTCGGGATGAATGGCTATGACAAGAAAATGCTTTAGAAGGACAGGAGGAGCCTGTGACAGAAGATTGCTGCGAAACGCTGGTACACGCCTGAGACCGTTGTGACTTAAGATGAAAAGATGAAGCTTTCTTAGAGGAGTGAGAGGAAGCTACATGTGAACGCTAGGATTGCGCATGTGAACAGTGGGTCACTTTGGACTCGGCCTTCTCACTTGGTGTGTTCTTTGCCTGAAGATCGGCTTGGGAAAGGTCTTTACTACTTTGTAGGAACTTCTCATGCTCTTTATTTAGCAGGTTGAGGTGTTGTATCTCCTCTTTGAGTATTAAATCTCCTACCTGTGACTGGATGTCTGTGAGGCGGCATTCACAACCTGTCCATTGTAAGAAAAGCCCCCCATATCCTCTTCCAATAAGCGAATGCACTCAGGGGAAGGCTCATCTTTGGAGGCATCTCAGAGTTTCTGCAACCTCTCCCAGGATTTTTCATGACGTTGATAGAGCCTATCCGAATTCTCCAACAGGCTTGACTGCATGGCTTCAGTAAGCTTTCTTTGCTGCCTCAAGTCATAAGGTTTCTGAGATGTTTCTGTCTTTTCTAAATTTTGGACATCAAGATCTACACACATGTTGAGGTTATTTGGAGGGACCAGCTCTTATGGCACATTAGAGGTTTCTGCCATGACTAGGGAAGACTAAAAGGATTTCCTGGATACTTTAGAAGACTTCAGTACAATTCACTCTTTGATCACCAGGGTGCGCTGTATGTGGGTAGCTTGAATATAAGCCTGTTGTTTGCAGATTAGCCACCAGAGGACGCTGCACCTAGACCACACTTGGAATAAACTGGCTGTTGCCAGTTCCCTTTGACGAGAATTGTGAGGCTGGCTGCCCAGTTCTCTAATCTATTAGGGTTTGAACTCCCGAGGTTGAAATCTCAACATGGACTGTAGGTGCCTTGCAACTCTAAAGGGGGTTGGCTTCGCTAGTTCCTTTTAAGCAAGAGTCAGGGGAACAGCTGGATAGCTGGCTTCAGTTAAACGTAGGCTAGGATTGTTTCTCTCCCCTGTAAGCATTTCAACGTGAAGAGACTTCCTGTAGCAGCTCTCGGTTTTCACATGCAGAAAGAGCTGGCTAGCTGGCTTTATCATGCAAATTCTCAGTCTCAGAGCAATTTCTTATTAAACACAGAGTCCTTTTTCCTTTGGGCAAAGATACTCTCTTTTCACTGTTGTGTCTCAAGCAAAGGAGGCTACTATTGCTTGATCTAGGGACGCGGTGGCTCAGTGGTTTAAGACGCTGAGCTTGTCGATCAGAAGGTCGGCAGTTTGGCGGGTCGAATCCCGAGTGCCGCGTAACAGAGTGAGCACCTGTTACTCGTCCCAGCTTCTGCCCACCTAGCAGTTCGAAAGCACGTAAAAATGCAAGTAGAAAAATAGGGACCACTACGGTGGGAAGGTAACAGCGTTCCGTGCGCCTTTGGCGTCTAGTCATGCCAGCCACATGACCATGGAGACGTCCTTGGACAAGCGCTGGCTCTTCGGCTTTGAAACGGAGATGAGCACCGGCCCCTAGAGTCGGAAACGACTAGCACGCATGTGCGGGGGAACCTTTACCTTTACCTTTTATTGCTTGATACAGGCAGATAAACCCCACGGAAAGGGTTTCATGCAGATTACATTAATTCATCAGGCATTCTCTAAACATTAACTCACAGATACTGGAGAGATTCTTCTGAAGCACATTTCATAATCTAAATGCAACACGTAGTTGAAAAGAGATAGTATTTCCCATGTTGAAGGAGCAAACAGCTCCCGTGGCTGGAATTCATAAAGACCCGGCTGGTCTGCACGTAGCCAGAAATCCCAGGCAGCCAATCAGAAGTCCCTCCCAATGGCCAATCCAAAACACAGATGTGACCAAGTAACTTAAAACTACATTACCCAAGGTTTGGCAGCGGCGGGACAAGTTGGGAAAGTCAGTGCTCGGCTTTCAAGCTTGGTTTTTTCTTTGTCTAGCGACCCTTAAAGGGTCAGAAAGTTGCCCTGGAGGGGCAATGAAGGAGGAGAGATACTTCAGGAGCTCAGATGAGGGGGCACCCAATCAGAGCAAACTGTAGGACCCTCTGGAAAACGAAGAGAAAGGCTGTTTTAAATCTCCGGCCATAGGCGTCTCCAGCGGGAAGCAAAGAATCATAAATCAGAGGAATTCCAACTGCGTGCTGAAGCTGGGTGAGCAAGATGTTTCCTTTTCTTCTCTTAGAGGATTATAAATGTTGAACCTCTGAGTGGAAAGAGCTGGAAAGTAAAGACCCCCAGAAGATTTATGAGTGGCGAGTAATTACATGGGGGAAGAAGAGGCTCTTTGTTAAAAATACTGGACATTGATAAATAAGCCAAGGAGGACATGTAGTGGTGAAAAAAGAACAAAATTTTTGTAACATTCTTTGTTGACTGATATTCAACCTTGGAAAGAACAGCTGCAGCTGATAAAGCTGCTTTGTTATGAGACTGAGATTCAAAGTTACTTCTATTGAATTTGACTAAATTCAAACAGACGTTGTTTTGGCTATAGACTGTAAACTTCAAAATGACTTCATCGAATATTACTAGACTTAAGAAAAAAATTTCTTCTGCATCCTCAGTAGGACAATCTAGTCCTACAACACAGGGATCTATTGAAGTTATGTTGCAAAGGGAAAAGACCACAGCTCAAAGTAAAACACAGACTTCATTAAAATTTCTTCAGGATCTTATGTTAAAGAATCAAGAGACTTTGGAAAAAAACCACTTAGAGACACAAGAGAATTATAAAATCACACAAGCAACACTGGAGAATTTAAATGAAGAAATTTTGGATATAAAGGGAAAATTGGAAACTCAAAATCAAATGATACTAAAAAATCAACAGAAGATATATAAGATTGAAGAAAAAACAGATGATAATGACAAAAAGATAGAAATGTTACTGCGAGAAAATGAAAAATTAGACAATGAAATTAAGATTTTAGAGATGGCAAATGTGGAACACTATTTAAGGTTCCAAAATATTCCTGAAGATAGAGCAGAAAACATAGAAGAGGTGATTATTGATATCCTGGAGGAGGCTCTGAAAGCAGACCGAGGGGAAATTCAAATGGAACTAAATGGGATATTCCACTTCAACTCAAGCTATGCAAGAAGAAATAAGTTGCCAAGAGAAGTACATGTATGGTTTGCAAGGAAGACAACAAGAGATGAAATACTGCAGAAAGTAAGAGATGAACCAATACAATATAAAAATAAAGAAATTGTGGTTTTAAAACAGATACCTAAGAAAGTCAGAGTCACGAAGACAGTACCATTTTTTGACTACGAAGTTGATGGCTAATGGCATAAACTTTAGATGGTTGATGCCAGAAGGCATCTTAATAAACTGGAACAATACAAGATATAGACTTGATTCAATTTGGAAAGCAGAAGACTTTGAAGAGAAGAATAGGTCAATTTTGGATGAAGGAGTAAAAAGAGGTCAAGGGGAGAGTAAAGAACAGAAACAAACAGAAGAGAAGACTCAAGGAGCAACTGCACAAACAAAAGAACAGAAAGAGGAAGGTCTTCAAAAGGGGGAGGATGAAGGACCTGCTAGAGAACAAAGAACTACTAGATGGGTTAGACCGAAATATAAGTAAATGGAAATGGATAAAGAAAGTGGAATTTTTTCAGTAAACATAAATGGACTGAACTCTCCAATTAAAAGAAACAAGATTTTTAGGAAACTATGGAAATTGAATTTGGATATAATTTGTTTGCAAGAAACACATGTAAAAGCACAACATTATAAACTATTGGAATATCCAAAAATTGGAAAACCTTATTATACATCAGCACAACAGAAAAAAAGAGGAGTAGCTCTATATATTAAAGAGACAATAAATTCAAAAATGCTATATTCAGATGAAGAAGGAAGAATATTAATGGTAGAAATTTATCTGCATCAAAACCAAATATTATTAGTGGCAATTTATGCACCGAATAACAATCAAGAAAAAATTTATAAAAACCTACATAGAAAAATAATAGAAATGGAGTATCAAAATATCTGTTTACCAGGAGTTTTTAATGCAATAACAGATGAAAAAATTGATTATAAAAGTAACAAAACAAGGAAAAATGGTAGAGGAAGATTACCTAAGACATTTTTTGACATGGCGGAGGAAATTGGAATTCAAGATATTTGGAGGGAAATAAATCCACAAAAATTACAATATAGTTTTTACTCAAATAGCCAGCAATCCTGGTCAAGAATTGATATGATTTGGATGACTGCTGACTTGAGAATGAATGTGCAGGTCTTTGAAATAGAAATAGGCACATGGGCAGAACATAACCCTCTGAAAATGACTTGGAAAGAGACACAAAAAAGGCCAAGATGGACTTTAAACTGTTCCATATTAAAGGAAAAAGAACTTATAGAGTTAACAAAAAAAGAAATGGAACTCTTTTTTAAAGAAAATAAAAAAGAAGATACTAAGATACAAAATCTATGGGACACAGCTAAAGCATACTTTAGAGCAGAGGTTCTCAACCTGGGGGTCGCGACCCCTTTGGGGGTCGATCAACCCTTTCCCTGGGGTCGCGCAGACTTGGCTTTTTATGCATACTGTTGCAAAGTGTAGCAATATAGTTTACTGTTATATTAAACCTGTTATCCATGTTACGCCATGCTTCAAGACAATATTTCATTTATTTGTAATTAGCAATAAATATTTCATAATATATAACTACATTTTGTCTTTGTGATTAGTCATTATGCAAAATACATCCTGTATATCAGATATTTATATTATAATTAATTACAGTAGCAAAATTACAGTTATGACATTTCAACGAAAATTACTTACTGGTAGGGGGTCACTACATCATGAGGAACTGTATTAAGGGGTCGCGGCTTTAGAAAGGTTGAGAACCACTGCTTTAGAGGTATAGCTACATCGTATATGGCAAGGAAAAATAAACAGAGAAAACAGCAATATGCATTATTAAGAAAAGAATTTGGAAAGTTAGAATTAGAATTGCAAAAGAACCTGCAAAAAAGACTTTAATAAGAGATATGGATATGATAAAACATAAATTAAATTTGTTAGATTCAGAAAAAATGGCAGAAGAGATAAAAAGAGCGAAGCAGAATTTATTTCAAAATGCCAACAAGCCGGGAAGGTGGTTAGCTTACAAACTTAAAAAACAGAAAAAAAATGATATATAATCTACTGGATGGGAAAGGTTATTTACAATATAAAAATGAAGAAATAAAAAAGATAGTTAAAGAATTTTATAAGGAACTGTATGATAAAAAGGAGACTTCAAGAGAGAAAATTGTAAAATACTTGAAAGATAGTAACCTTCCGAAGATTTCAGAGACTTTTAAAAATATGCTAGATGAAGGAGTTACAATGATGGAAATAACAGAGGATATAAAGAGACAAAAAAATGGTAAAGCTCCTGGTCCAGATGGACTTCCGGCAGAATTATACAAAAGTTTACAAGAGATATTAAGTGATCCGTTGAAAGATGTTTGTAATGGACTTTTATTAGAAGCTAAAATGCCGATGACGTGGATTGAAGCAAACATTACCTTAATACCAAAAGATGATTCAGATTTGACTCAGATTAAGAATTATAGACCGATTTCATTACTTAAAGTGGATTATAAAATTTTTACTTCAATAATGGCGGAGAGACTGAAAAAATATCTGGTTGAATTTATACACCCAGATCAAAATGGATTTTTACCAAAGAGACAAATTAAAAACAACTTAAGAATGATAATAGATGTACTGGAATACTCTGAACTACATCCAGGGAAACAAATGGCATTAATATTTTTAGATGCTCAAAAGGCATTTGACAATCTTTCATGGCAGTTTTTGATTCATCAATTACAAGTAATGGATTTTGGACAGAATTTTATAAATATGGTAAAAACAATATATAGTAAACAAACTGCCAAAGTGATTGTGAATGGAGATTGTACTGAGAGCTTTGAAATAAGGAAAGGCACAAGGCAAGGATGTCCTCTATCCCCTCTGTTATTCATTTTCACTTTGGAAGTTTTAAATCGAAACATAAGACAAGATGCAGAAACTAGAGGTTTGGAGATAAAGGGTGAAACATATAAATTACAAGCATTTGCTGATGATTTGGTATTTATTTTGGAAGATCCCTTGGAGATGATTCCAAAATTGTGGGGGAAATTAGAACAATATGGTGAAGTAGCAGGATTAAAAATAAACAAGGAAAAAACTAAAATAATAGTTAAAAATGTTACGGATAAGCAAAAAAGTCGAATTTCAGAAGTGACAGAGGTACAGATAGTGAAAAAGGTAAAATATTTGGGTATATATTTATCAGCTAAATGTTCAACATTAAAAGAAGATAACTATACAAGATTATTGAAACAAATAAAGTTAGACTTGGAAAAATGGAAGAATTTAAAATTGTCTCTATTAGGAAGGATAGCTACAATTAAAATGAATATATTGCCTAAGATTTTATTTCTGTTTCAGACAATTCCGATAAAACTTGGGGAAAATTTTTTTAAAGAGTTGAATTCTTTAGTTTTGAATTTTGTATGGCAAGGAAAAAAAGCTAGAATAAAGAGGAAAACTGACTGCACTTTAGAAGGCCAGATCCTGAAGCTAAAACTCAAATACTTTGGCCACCTAATGAGAAAGAAGGACTCACTGGAGAAGAGCCTAATGCTGGGAAAGATTGAGGGCAATAGAAGAAGGGGACGACAGAGAATGAGGTGGCTGGATGGAGTCACTGAAGCAGTAGGCGTGAGCTTAAATGGACTCCAGAAGATGGTAGAGGACAGGAAGTCCTGGAGGAACGTTGTCCATAGGGTCGCGATGGGTTGGACACGACTTTGCAGCTAACAACAACAAAAAGAAAATGGAGGTTTTGGTTTACCTGAGTGGGCTTTGTACTATCAAGCATCTGTATTGAGATGGGTGAAAGAATGGATAATGCTTAGGAATAAAAGGTTGTTATGTTTGGAGGGACATGATTTACAGTTGGGATGGCACATGTATTTGTGGTATGGGAAAAACAAAATTCATGAATATTTTCAAAACCATTGTATTAGAAATGCTTTGATAACAGTATGGGGAAAAATTGAAATGAAAATATATGTAAAAATTCCAGGGTGGTTATCAACAATTGAAGCTTTTTTTTTTGGTGTATAGGATGTTTTGGTGTTTTTCTATTTGACACACTTTTCAGTACTTTGTAATAATGTTCTTGTTGTTTTTATTTAAAACTTGTTTAATAAAGTATATTTTAAAAAAACAATTGAAGCTTTTTCACATGTAAACTTGTTAGATTTTGAAAAAACTTGGATGTATAGAGACATTTTAAATATCGATGGGACATTAAAATCGAAACAAGAACTGGAACATCAGGGTATCAACATGTCATGGTGGGTACGCTTACAAATACAAAACAGATATGGAAAAGATATGAAAATGTATGGATTTTATAAAGAACAAAATGTGTTTGATAAGATATTATTAACTTCTGATGAGAAATTAATTAAAAAATCTGTATAATTTTTTGTTAACTTTAGAGATGGAAAGTGAACAAATTAAAGGGACAATGATAAGGTGGGCGGAAAACTTTGGTTATAACAGAATTAGAAGAATGGCAAAAATTGTGGGAGAGAAATTATAAATTGACAATGTCAACTGCATACAAAGAAAATTTGTATAAAATGTTTTATAGATGGCATTTACCTCCAGCTAGATTAGCAAAAATGTTTAAAAATGTATCAGGCAAATGTTGGAAATGTAAACATAACTTAGATACATATTTGGTGGACATGTGACAAAGTAAAGGCTTATTGGGAAAAAATACATGCTTGGCTAGAAAAAATATTAGGAGAACATGTAGCATTTAATCCCAAATTTTTTTTATTAGGTATAGTACCAGAAAAGACTAACAAAGAAAATTTATACTTGGTTTTACATATTGTAACTGCAGCAAGAATATGTTATGCGCAATGCTGGAAAAATGAACAAGTACCGTCAGAAGAAGAGGTAATAAAGAAGATATTGGAATGCGCAGAGATGGACAGATTAACTATGAAACTAAAAGACAAAGAAGAAACAGAATACTATAAAAGCTGGAATTTATGTTATAAATGGTTGGAAGAGAACCAAAGAGTAGAATTTGTGTATGTATCAGCATGTTATGAACCCAGCTCGCATGTTGTTTGAAAAACTAACATAAGTATGTAGAGAGAAAAAAATAACAATAAAAAACTTTATATATAAAAAAACAAAAAACTACATTACCCAAAAGGCTATCCCTTAAGGGAACAGTTCTTGATTTCTAAAATAGCTGTTTACTCTGACCAGCACACTAACCCAAACCCTAAACCCCACTCCACCAGTGCAACGACAATCCCTAACCCCACTCCCCTAGGGCAACTAAAATCCCTAACCCACACTCCCCCGGGGCAACCCCAACCCTAATCCTAACCTCAACCCAAACCCTAACCCCTACTCCCCTAGGGCAACCACAGTCCCTAACCCCCACATCCCTAGGGCAACCACAAGCCCTAACCCCCACTCCCCCAGGGCAACCACGATCCCTAACCCCAACCCTAACCCCCACTCTCCT
>JAKJMR010016998.1:54329-74640 GCA_024449315.1 Daboia siamensis
ATCTCCCATCTGAACTGGAGCTGTCGTTTTTTTAATTCATCTGCCAAGAAAACAAACTCTTTCCTTTTTCTTAAAATTCTTGGTGGAATTTCTTTCAAACTCAGCCACTTTAAATCTGTTATGATAAAAAGCTTGAATAATCGCATTTCTGATCATTCTCTTTGTAAAATAGGCAATCACATCTCTTGGTAAATTTCTTTGCCTAGCAATCCAGGAGTTGACACGAAATATTTTATCTATTTCTATTATAAAATCTTCAACTCGCCATCCCAATATAGGCACCACAGCCTTTCCTAATATCTCTTCCAGGTTTTCTTGTGGGTTTTCTTTCAGACCTCTTATCCTCAAGGCAAATTCCATGTCTCTATATTGTAGGCTTCACTTTCTTAGGGTCTTGCGGAAGAACAGGGTAGAACAAGAGCTAATGACCCTCTTTTACCGGTCTACTATAGAGAGCGTCCTGGAGATGAAGCGTCGGAGACTTCGGGAGATGAAGCGTCGGAGACGGGGCCTAGAGAGCTGTTGGAGGGCCACCCGATCCGAATCCGACCGATTGCGACTAAGAACCTTCATTAGGTCTTATCTCGCTGCGATAAGGGTTGCGAGGTCTATCACTTCGCTACCCTTATCGCGTCCGCAGATAACCGCCCAGCCGCCCTGTTTAGGGTGACCCGCTCCCTCCTTAATCAGGAGGTGAGGGAGGATCCCTTGCAGGGTCGTGCTGAGGAGTTTAGTCAACATCTGTCGGACAAAATCGCTCGGATTCAGACCGGTTTGGACTCTGACTGGGCAGAGTCTGACGAACAGGACACGAGTGATCTTGTCAATATTGTCTGGGATGAGTTTGATCCTGTGACTCCGAAGGAAGTGGACAGGATCATGGGGAGGCTGAGCTCCACCACATGTTTATTGGACCCGTGCCCTTCCTGGCTGGTTTATGCAGCTCGGGAGGGGACACGAGGCTGGTTCCAGGCGGTTATATCTGCCTCTTTGAGTGAGGGTAGTTTCCCCGCCGTCTTGAAGGAGGCGGTGGTGAGACCTCTCCTCAAGAAGCCTGCCTTGGACCCAGCTGTGTTGAACAACTTTCGTCCTGTCTCCAACCTTCGCTTTCTTGCGAAGGTTGTTGAGAGTGTGGTGGCGCATCAGCTCCCCCTGGTTCTGGATGAAGCGGATTATCTAGACCCGTACCAATCGGGTTTCAGGCCCGGGTACAGCACGGAGACGGCATTGGTCGCTCTGGTGAATGATCTCTGGAGGGCCCGGGACAGGGGATTTTCCTCTGTTCTAGTCCTATTAGACCTCTCAGCGGCTTTCGATACCATCGACCATGGTATCTTGCTGCGGCGTCTCAGGGGATTGGGAGTGGGAGGCACAGTTTTACAGTGGTTCTCCCCCTATCTCCTGGGACGCTCGCAGTCGGTGTTGGCAGGGGGGCAAAGGTCGACCTCGAGACCTCTCGCTTGTGGAGTTCCTCAGGGGTCGGTCCTTTCGCCTCTCCTGTTCAACATCTATATGAAGCCACTGGGTGAGATCATTCGTGGTTTTGGAGTTGGGTATCATCAATATGCTGATGATACCCAGCTTTTTATTTCGACCCCAAACCACCCCAGTGATGCCCTCGACGTGATGTCCCGTTGCCTGGAAGCGGTTCAGGTCTGGATGGGGAGGAATAGGCTTCAACTCAACCCCGACAAGACTGAGTGGCTGTGCGTATCGGCATCTCGGGATAATCAGATTATTCCATCTTTTTCCATGGGGGGTGAATTATTACCCCCTGTAGATAGGGCTCGCAACTTGGGAGTCCTCCTAGATTCACAGCTTACCCTGGAAGATCATATAACTACTGTGACTAGGGGGGCCTTCGCTCAGGTTGGCCTGGTGCGCCAGTTGCGGCCCTATCTAGACCGGGATGCCTTGCGTACGGTCACTCATGCGCTTGTGACCTCTCGTCTAGACTACTGCAATGCTCTGTACATGGGGCTCCCCTTGAGGACCACTCGGAGTCTCCAACTGGTACAGAATGCAGCCACGAGAGTCGTGTTGGGAGTTTCCCGATACTCCCATGTTACACCTCTGCTCCGTGAGCTGCATTGGCTTCCAGTTGTCTTCCGAGTGAGATTCAAGGTTTTGGTTATGGTTTTTAAGGCCCTGCATGGCATGGGTCCGGAGTACCTTAGGGATCACCTGCTGCCGGCATCGACTTCCCTCCGCCCCGTGCGTTCCCACAGAGAGCGCCTCCTCAGGGTGCCACCAGTCAGAGAGTGTCGTCTGGTGGCCCCCAGGGGGAGGTCCTTCTCTGTGGGCGCTCCGGATTTGTGGAATCAACTGCCGGTTGAGCTCCGGATGGCTCCCAACCTTCGCTCCTTCCGACGCGATCTGAAGACCTACCTGTTTGAACAAGCCGGCCTGGCCTGATGGGTGATGGGTTGGGATTTTTTAATATAGTTTTAATCCATTTTAAATTTATCGTTGTTAGTTTTGGGCATCTGTTTAATCCTTTTTAATCTTTGTATTCTTGTATTTTATTAATTGCCCTGTTCACCGCCCTGAGTCCTTCGGGAGAAGGGCGGTATACAAATATAAATAAATAAAATAAATAAATATGGCATTGTGGTTTGGTATGCTGGTCTGACAGCCGCGGACAGGAAAGTATTACAGAGGGTAGTGAGCACAGCACAAGACATTGTGGGCTGTTCCCTGACACCACTGGATGACATCGCCAGGGCTCGTTGCCTTGGAAGAGTGAGGAAGATTCTCAGGGATGACTCACACCCTGGACGGTATCTCTTTACTCTCCTACCATCCGGTAGGAGATATAGGAATATAGCCAGCCGTACCAACAGGCTGAAAAATAGCTTTTATTTGTGGGCTGTTAGGCTTTTAAATGGGACATAATCTTATGCAGAATTGACTTGGGAGGCCGGTGTGTGGTGTAGTTGGTTCACATGGTGTGGTAGGATGGAGGGTTTGTTGTCACTGTGTGTTGGGGGGAGAGAGCACGGGGAGAGGCTCAGCTAATCTCAATGTACACATGTTGTACTTTGGTAATAAAGGTTTATTATTTTTTATTTTTTTTTGTATTATTACGACCTCATCATCAATCTTATCCATTTTATTCTCAGCTTCGCACATTTTAGCTTCCAGTATCAAGTTACTTTTAACTTCCTCCACGCGTTCATTCAAACGCTCAATACAAACTGCCAACCCCTGAAATGCCAGTAAAATATCCTCTCTTATTTCCTTACTTTTCTCATTAATGAGCTCCGCCATTTGCTCAGATTGAAGTTTTAAGGCCTCTTGTAAGTCTTTTAATGTTAGTGTTGGTGGGGGTGCTGCGGGGGTTGGCATCAAAGTCTGAAGTGCAGATTGTTGTTGAACTGGTGATGCCCCCACGCTTCTGGAAACAGGAGCTCTAGGCAGTTTAGAAGCCATTTTAACACCCATTAACTTTCGTTTCTCACTTTCACTTTTCCACCCAATCCTTATAAGAAAGTTGTGATTTAGCTTAGAAACCCAAATTGCAACTTTGTTACTTCCCTTTTAAATCTCCAAATCTTTTAAATGTCTTTTATACCAGCTTCAAATGTTTTAAAAGGTGTCTTTTACAGCTTTTAGAGACCCACTTTCTTCTAAAAATTCATTCCGGCACCATCTTCCTCCCTTTCTTTTAAATTAAACTTTGGAGAAGAAAAGAAAAGTAGCACCCCAGAGTTAAAGATCATGTACTTGCTATTTCAAAATTCTCCTGCTCAGCTCTGCCTGCATCCAAGTAATCCAAAGTTCAGTACTGAATGCAGGGATGGTTGCAGCATCCTGCTCTGTTCTAAAGCCTTAAAACAGAGGAGTCCCCGAGTCCAGAGTTAAATTCAGGCTCCAAGGGAGCTCTCACCCTTCAGCCCCCAGATTAATCATTCTGGGGGTCTAGGGGAGCTCTACCTCTACCTGAATGCTCACCCTCCCCTCTTCTCCTGAGGGGGGATTCCCAAACCGTGAAACAGCTGATTGTCGCTGTTTTTGCGATTTAAACAGAATCAACGGGGCTGACAGTCGAAATGACAGCCATCGACGGAGCCTTGCCACCCGGAAGTCCACACCATCTTCTGATATGTGCAAAACACAGGTTCCTCTCCATCCAGGCTTCAACTGAGGAATTGTTCTTATGCGTTTCCATCCCCAAAATACTGGGACACCACAATCCAAAGTTAGAGGAGGGGGCATTCCATTGTACGGGGCTTTTGCACACATTCACTTTCTGTACACATAGCCCACATACTTACAGGCTTCAGGATTGGCTGGTTGCCTGGCTTGACAAGCATCCCAATATTCAGGATTAAAACTAAGTGGAGGATTTCCATCACAATCTCCAATGCCTACAAGATATGATTGAATGATCTGAGGTGTTTCCTCTGGCTTACTCCAAAGTCCATAATTGTAAATACAAACAATGTTACATGTGGTAGCAACACAATACACCCATAGCAGCAGTAAACTTTTCTCCATTCTTCTCCTGTCCGTAGAAAGTCAGCTTCCGGAGTGACTTAGCAGGGGTCTTCACTACTGTGCATAGAAGAACCTATTGCCGGTAAGGTTCTAGCAGAGTAGCCTTTCAGCAAATATACTAAAGCTTCCTGCACAAGTCCAGCTACACTAACAAATCATATATCACATTCGTTTACACGTTAACTTTGTGGGAACCACTGGATCTTTAGACACCACCCATTCAGATTCAGCTGCTGCTTTTACCCTTGTCCAGTGGATCCACGATTTGGATTCTGCAATCTTGACAGCAAGAGGAGAGGACATAATAACAACATATGGTCCTTTCCATCTCCCTTCTCGCTGTTCCCGCTTTCAATGTTTCACCCAGACTCTATCTCCAGGTTTGAAGGGAAACATTAACTTTGTTTCTAATCTAGGAGGGGTTTGCGCAATCACATAATTGCAAAGCTTTTCAACCTGCTTATTTGAGCTCTTGTACCATCTCCAAATTCCACACTCCCCCCTTATGCCCCAGTTCTGGCCATCTCATCAGGTTTCGTCGTAACAGAGTGGGAGGACGGCTAAACATCAATTCAAACGGGGACAATCTGTATCGTCTTCGCAGCGCACACCTCACAGAATACATTGCTATTTGTATTTAATTCTTTTTTAACTTTTGTACTTGTATTTTATATGTGCCCTGTTCACCACCCTGAGTCCTTCGGGAGAAGGGCGGTATACAAATATAATAAACTTAAACTTAAACTTAAAGCATCAGGCCACTTCTTTGTTCTCGTCCCCACTGAAAATGTTCAAAGTCACCCCCCTTTGTAGCTGTATAAAGTGGAGCTGCCAACAGTGCAAAATTAGGTATCCAGATCCTGCAAAAACTAGTCAACCCCAAAAAAGCCTCGCAGTTGCCTTGTTTACTAGTTCAGCACATATTTTAGTAATTTTCTCCTTTAAAGTGCAGTTCCTTTAAAGTGCAGTTTATTCGTTCCACCTTAGCCCCCTATATTCATAGTTACCAAAGGCTCAGGGGGGCCTCCTCTAAGCCCGGTCTCCATCAATCCATCCAACTTGTCCTTGCCAATCCAATCCCCTTTATCTCACGTTCACTCTCCATTCTTCCTTTACCTCCTCGGCTCCCTCTGGATCCTCTACCTCTCAAGGGAAATCCAGTCTGTGTCATGCCTACAGGCCTTCCTCTTTCAAAACCTGTCCTTCCTCTCCAGCCTTGTCCTCTCATCCCTCGTTTCGGACATTCCCTATGCCAATGACCTTCTTCCCTACAATACGCACACTGGTCTGACCCAAGCAGCGTCTTTCTTTGTAAAGCTATCGCCAACAATTCCATTTTCCTCTGCATTCATGCTTCCCTCTCTCTCTCTTCACCTCATCCCTGTTCACATACACTTTCCTTGCCACTTCTAACAATTCACTGGTATTCTTTCCCAGAGCTCCTTCCAACCTTTGTAACTTCTTCCTAATATCACCATAACTTTGTGCTATAAATCTCTCATTCAACATTCGTACATTGTCTGCGTGTCTCGGATCTATCTGTGTATACAGTTCATAAGCCTCTATCAACCGTTGCAAAAAAAAAAAAAAACTCTCCGGGCTTTCATCTGCTCCCTGCGTTACCAAAGACGGCTTAGACATATTCACAGGGGATTTTCTTGCCTTCCGAAGCACCTCTACCTTTAAATTCTGATATTCCCACAACAACATCCTTTGCACTGCATCTCTAACGTTTCGATCTGGATCCTGCTCCGGTGCCCTTATCTGTAACTCTGCCTGTATATTCTGCACATTAGGATACCTGTCTATAACACACTTCCTAACCGCGGCTCTCCACTTCTCCTTTTGGCTACCGGGGACACCACCCCGATTTCTTCATCTTCCTCCTCTCTTCTGCCTCCTACCACCCCCTGGACTCAAACCAGAGGGTTCACTAAGACCTGACCCATAGCCACATCTTGATTATTCGGCTGTATTCCTGTCCTTCGAACTTTTCTTAGTGGCTTTCGGATAAGGGACCCTGTATTGGGCATGATTGAAGTATGTATCAACTCCCTTGAGCTTGCGCTCCAACGGAGTGCTTGCCATACTACTACCTCCACCTATCTTACCACTCACTCACAGAGAAACCCCCCTCATCCTTAGGAGCCATAGGATCCTTTCTTCTCTGCTTCTTTTTACTGCTGACTGCGCTTCACTTAGCGCTGCAGCAGCTGCTGCCACTTGCAGTTGCGGTTACAGACGCGGCACATACGGAGGGGGTCTAAAAGTCATTTCCTCTTCCTCAGCCAACACCTCTTTCTTGGTATCGGACTCCGTAGTTTCAGATATTTTCACGTCTTTTAATCTTTTTGATACAACCTCTAACTTCCTTCCTTTTGATCTAGCAACACAGAGATCTCAGCCTGACATTGTAATAGGTCCTCTGCCTTCTCTTCTACTGCATTACACCACTGATCTATATACTGATATTGATTGGGGTACTTCTCCTCATTTGCTGCTATCATGGCCCTGAGGTCGTTGATGAGCTGGTTTTTGAATGTACCCTCTGGCGGCCACCCAACTCCCATATGTGACCACTCCTTTTCACATAGAAACCTCAGTCACTCTTTCGTCACCTTGGGATAGGGGATTTTATACTGTGTATGATTAAAATAATCATCAAAACCTTTCAACATGCATTCCAGCGGTGTGCTGGGAACACTGCTTTTCCCTCCCATTCTAAGAACACTGCCACTGACCTACAGTGCCGGACATTCCAACTGTCACCAATAGGAACTGCAATGGCTTAACCTCCCACACAGCCTAACACGGACTACTTTAGGATCGCCGTCCTGAGTCCAGGAGGGTGATCAGTCCCCCTCTTCTATCTTCAGATGCGATAGGTACTTTTCCCCTTTAACATATACTCACCTGAGGCGTCTTCACACTTCGTCCTCTCCCCGTCCTGGCCAGGATTCGTGTTCAGACCTCCTTTCCTTCCCTCAAGGGATCTTGGACCAACCATCAGCACCATCGGCCCCGCAGAGGTGTCACTGCTGTCTCCCGGAGGTGCTTTCCCCTGTGGTGCCTGGAGAATGTTTCAGAAGTGGCCTCTCGTCGGGTCCGAGGGGTCGGGCTGCCCTCAGCGAAACATCACCTCGCAATGAAGTCCCTTCGTGGTCGCCATGAAACTGTTGTAGAAGGAAAAGACTCACACCAGCTCTTCAGGAAAGGTTTATTGTGCAGGTTCAGGCTTAAACAAAGCAAAAGGTCTGAACCCCAAAGGGCTCATGAACAGACATATTTATACACCTCTAATTCCTAGTTATACATTGTTGTACATTGTTATACATAATTACTTATGTGGTTAATATTCTACACATTTTTATCTGAAGACAGTTTACAGAAGAAAATTGCAGAAGACAATTACCGGGGAGCATGTGTAGTTATGCTAACAGGATTATGGCTACCTTGATCAACATCTGCCTTAAGGACAAGACTACGTTTGCTGACACAATGACTTTTAATACATTTCCTCTTTAATATAATCCACATTTTCTCATATTTCTAACTTTCTAAACTCTGTTTCTGTCAGCTAACCATTGGTAAAACAACTCCCATTTCATATAGTATTCAGTTTATTCTTTTTCTTTAGTTTTTCATGTCAACCTATCCATTTCTGCGCACACCAGTATTTTTTTAATTATATTTCCCTCTGTAGGGGTTTCTTCATTTTTCCAGTGTTGAGCATATACTATCCTAGTTGCTGTTAATATATGTAAAACTAAGTATGTATTACCTTTATTATAGTTTTTTGGTAACATGCCCAATAGAAATATCTCTGGTTTTAAATCTGTACGGTTTTTTTATCATTGCTTCCAACCATAGGTGCATTTTATTCCAATATTTTTTTGTTTTGGGATACGTCCACCATGTGTGATAATACGAGCCTGGTATTTGATCACATTTCCAGCATTTAACAGACTTATCTTTATACATATTCGCTAATCTTGCAGGTGAAAGGTGCCATCTGTAAAACATTTTATAAAGATATTCTTTATACGCTGTTGACATTGTAAGTTTATAGTTTCTGTCCCACAGTTTCTGCCATTTATCTAATTATATTATATAGCCAAAATTCTTGGCCCATGTTATCTCTTACTTTTTTCCCCTCCAGTTTAGTACTTAATATATAATTGTATATCCTTTTAATTAATTTCTCATCTATCCCCATTAGAATCTGATCCAATTCAGTTGGTTCTTTATAAAAACTGTATGTCTTCCTGTCTTTTTCATATCTGGATTGTATCTGTAACTGTGGCCACCATGATAGGTCAATCCCTAGTCCATTAAGTTCTTGTTTAGTTTTGAGTTCCCCCTTTTCATTTAGTAAATCATTGTATCTTATAATTTTTTTCATATTAATTACATTTGGATGTATTAGCAGCTCCATTGTAGATAACCAGACTGTTTTTTTTCCAAATACTGTTGTTGTTTAATTTTTGTCCATACTAGCAGTAATGCATTCCTAATATACAGGTGAAACTCAAAAAATTAGAATATCGTGCAAAAGTTCATTTATTTTAGTAATGCAACTTAAAAGGGGAAACTAATATATGAGATAGACTCATTACATGCAAAGCAAGATAGTTCAAGCTGTGATTTGTCATAATTGTGATGATTATGGCTTACAGCTCATGAAAACCCCAAATCCACAATCTCAGAAAACTAGAATATTGTGAAAAGGTGCAATATGCTAGGCTCAAAGTGTCCCACTCTAATCAGCTAATTAAGCCATAACACCTGCAAAGGGTTCCTGAGCCTTTAAATGGTCTCTCAGTCTGGTTCAGTAGGAATCACAATCATGGGGAAGACTGCTGACCTGACAGTTGTGCAGAAAACCATCATTGACACCCTCCGTAAGGAGGGAAAGCCTCAAAAGGTAATTGCAAAAGAAGTTGGATGTTCCCCAAGTGCTGTATCAAAGCACATTAATAGAAAGTTATGTGGAAGGGAAAAGTGTGGAAGAAAAAGGTGCACAAGCAGCAGGGATGACCACAGCCTGGAGAGGATTGTCAGGAAAAGGCCATTCAAAAGTGTTGGGGACTTTCACAAGGAGTGGATTGAGGCTGGAGTCAGTGCATCAAGAGCCACCACACACAGACGGATCCTGGACATGGGCTTCAAATGTCGTATTCCTCTTGTCAAGCCGCTCCTGAACAACAAACAATGTCAGAAGCGTCTTACCTGGGCTAAAGATAAACAGACCTGGTCTGTTGCTCAGTGGTCCAAAGTCCTCTTTTCTGATGAGAGCAACTTTTGCATCTCATTTGGAAACCAAGGACCCAGAGTCTGGAGGAAGAATGGAGAGGCACACACTGCAAGATGCTTGAAATCCAGTGTGAAGTTTCCACAGTCTGTGTTGATTTGGGGAGCCATGTCATCTGCTGGTGTTGGTCTACTGTGCTTCATTAAGTCCAGGGTCAACGCAGCCATCTATCAGGAGATTTGGGAGCACTTCATGCTTCCTTCTGCAGACGAGCTTTATGGGGATGCTGACTTCATTTTCCAGCAGGACCTGGCACCTGCCCACACTGCCAAAAGCACCAAAACCTGGTTCAATGACCGTGGGATTACTGTGCTTGATTGGCCAGCAAACTCGCCTGACCTGAACCCCATAGAGAATCTATAGGGCATTGCCAAGAGAAAGATGAGAGACATGAGACCGAACAATGCAGAAGAGCTAAAGACCGTTATTGAAGAATCCTGGTCTTCCATAACACCTCAGCAGTGCCACAGGCTGATACCTTCCATGCCAGGCCGCATTGAGGCAGTAATTGCTGCAAAAGGTGCCCAAACCAAGTACTGAGTACGTATGCATGCTTATACTTTTCAGAGGTCCAATATTGTTCTATGTACACTCCTTGTTTTATGGATTCCATGTAATATTCTAATTTTCTGAGATTGTGGATTTGGGGCTTTCATGAGCTGTATGCCATAATCATCACAATTATGACAAATCACAGCTTGAACTATCTTGCTTTGCATGTAATGAGTCTATCTCATATATTAGTTTCCCCTTTTAAGTTACATTACTAAAATAAATGAAGTTTTGCACGATATTCTAATTTTTCGAGAATTAGAATGTTTAATTTCTGTCCATACTAGCAGTAATGCATTCCTAATATACTGTAAGAACCTTTTCAATCTCTCTGCTATTATTGAGGTGTAGATTTTGTAATCTACATTTAACAATGATATTGGCCCATAGTTTTTTATTTGTAGTAAATCAGAGGAGGGATGGGACAAGGGGGATGGAAACCAGCCGTGCCGGGATGCATCCGGCCACATGGAACCTCGGTGACTTAACAGGCGGCTGGTTGAAGAGGCACAGTTGTGGTTCTGCCCGCTTTATTACACGACAGGCTGTGTAGGAGGTGGCAGCAGCAATGCCTGCAGTGCCAGGCCGGGCCAGCATCAGCTCCAGAAGTGACGTTGTGCCGCCCATCCTCGCACTGGTAGGGGCGGCACCTGGTGAAGGCGGACTCTTGTGTGTGCACATCCCTCGCTGCTGCCACTCCACATCATTTTTTTTTTATTTTTTTATTTTTAATTCCATTTATATCCCGCCCTTCTCCGAAGACTCAGGGCGGCTTACAAGCTTAGCAGTAGCCTTCATTCTATGTATATGCCTGCTTGTTAGGGCTTTCACCCCCCCCCCCAAGCAGCATTATTACAAAGTCAGCTTATTGCCCCCATGCACCCCTGAACCCTCGCCATTTCCATCTGCCAGGGCAGAGCCAGGGGAACGGGCCAGGTTGGGGAGCTTCCCAGTATCCTGCTGCAGCCTCTCACACTGCCCCACTGGTGCTGTGGCCACTGCCACATCACGGGGATGCGGCATCATGCCACAGAATCAGTGGGGCAACGTGAGAGGCTGCAGCAGGATACCAGGAAGCGGGGTACATGGGTCCAATCCCCCTTCCCCCACCAGCTTCGCCTCATGGTAGCAGCACGGGCAGTCCCCCCCCAGCCCATTTTCCTGGCTCCATTAGCAGCAGCAGCTCCCTCAGTGAGCGCCCCACCAGCACTGCTGATGCTGTAGCAGAGGCAAGGGAGTAGCAGGGGCTCCAATCTGAAGCAACAGCTCACCCTCTTCCACTTCCATGGGCTCTGGCTCAGTTGCCTTCACTGAAATATGGAGGCCCTGTATAGCCGCCGTCACCCCACAGGCCTTGCTACTGGTGAAGGAGGGCGAGACTGGAAAAATAAAAAGTGAAGGTGGAAGCCATTGAGATACGCTGACTGGCTGTGCAGAGCGCCACTCGAGGTAGCGGCTGCACCCATCAGAGGGGCGGACTGTGGCGGCAATTTGAGAAATTATGCTGTTGGCCCCTGTGCGCTCACCGCCTCCTGTGCATGCGCCTTGGGGCTGCCGGGCTGGGCAGGGCCAGGCCAGCGGGGGCCAGTCCCTCGCCATCTCTGGGGCTCGGCACGCGTGCCCACAGAGAGGGCTCTGAGTGCTACTGTCAAGCCCCATGGGCTCAACACCTTGAGGGCACACGGGGGAGCACCGCGTGTGGCGTCTGCGCACGGTGGGCGGCAGCCAGACCACGCCCGCCCCACCAGCAGCGGAGCAGCCGGGAGCCGCGTCCACACCTGCACCACCAGCAGGAAGCACAGCCGCGTCCTCGCGGGGAGGCTGCCCCAAATGTCAGTTTGGCGGCCGCGCCAACGGAGCCACAGGAGGACGGCCGCCTCCTCCCCCGGGCTGTTTCCACCGCCCGCACATTGGCGGCCGCGCCGGGCGGTCTACGCCCACACCTGGACGACGGCGGCTGCCAGGGGGCTGCGGCCGCGGCGCGGGGTGCCAGAATGGTGGAGGGGAGCACGTTTGGGGCCCTAGGGCACGGGATGGGGGGGTTGTGGGGGCTTGCTTACCTGCGCGCTGTATGGACCTCGGCGCCAGAAGATGCAGCATGGTGTGGGCAGACGGGAAAAGGGGTGGGGTTTTACACAGACCAAGGCGGATGCTGGGCTGTGCAAGGGAAGGGTGGGGCTAGTGTCCCAATTAAGGGAAATATGTAAAAGGCGCATTGGGGGTGGGTGACTCCCAACGCTGACTTTGTATTTGCATGGAACCTTTTCAGTAAAGAACTTCTTGCAGTCAACCGTGCCACGTCGTCTTCCTTCAGGTTGTGTTTCCCGGCGTGGACGTTTTGTTTGTCAGTAAGTCAGCGTTCCCCATTACGACGCTCCTCGTTGCTCTGCCTTTGACTTTTGCGTACTGGCATGGCCGAGGGAACCCAAGGGGGTGTACCCGTGGCAGCGGGGGAGGAGCCAGCAGGGGTTGCTGCGCCCTTCAAGGTGGGGGAATTGGAAGAGGCCCCTCTGGTGGTTCGGCCCAAGGTCCGGGACCCGGGTCCAGCATCGAAGGGCATTGAGGCTCAAGAGACAGCCGTTCAGGAGAAGCCTGGGGAGTGGTGGCTCAGCCCAGTATTGAGCCAGATGGTGACTGGACAGGAACAACCAACCCGGCAGAGGGGGTCCCTGTGGGAATGGAGGGAGCGCCGCACCACCGATTAAGGAGGAGAGGAGTGGAGCTACACCACGGCTCCCGGAAGCTACACTATGGATGTCCTGAGAGACCAGTTCGGGGAGCCCCAGCCGTGGTCCCCCATCGACTCCAACCTGGAGACAGGACATTGGACCCAGGCTAGGCCTGACCCTGAGCGACGGAGTCAGACCCAGTTCCGTTTAGCAAGTCCTCGCTTCCGGGTCCCCCAGGCCCCCGGTACCTCGCAGGGGCCCGTTCCTCCTCCACCGGGACCGGCGGTTGCGCCTGGCCAGGGGTTCACAAAGCCAGGCGGTGCGCGGCCTGGGGCCACTGCGCCACACCCAGGGCTCCCGGTAGGAGCACTGGGGTGGCCACAACCAGTGGCACAAGGACCGGGCGTTCCGGCAGGGCCGTGGGGAGGACCCGCAGCTTGGGGACCACCACCGTTGCCAGTGACGTTCGATGGCCATCCTGACCGTCTGGCCCTGTTCCTCGGACATGTCATCCACCACCTAGATAGGTACGGGCCTATGTACACATCCCAGTGGGCGATGGTGATGGCCGTCACCACGGCGCTACAAGGGGAGGCAGCGGCATGGGTGGCGAACCTATATGGCGACTGTGCCAGAGAGCTGAGCGATGTCGGCCTTTTCCTTGAGGCATTGCGCGTACGCTTCGAAGATGTGACCCGCATACAACGGGCCGAGACCGAGATAATAGGACTGCCGCAAAACGGCTGACCGGCTATGGAGTACGTGCAGGACTTTAGGGGGGTGGCTGGCAGGCTCAGCTCGTGGCCGGAGAGGATGTTAATCCACCATTTCCGGGCCGGATTGGACGAATACCTCCTGAGGGCTTGTATTGTTCGTGGGATCCCTCCCAGGATCCAAGAGTGGCTGCGAGTTGCGATCGAGCTGGATTTCGGCCTGCAGGTTTGCCAGCGTCGCGTGCGGGCCATGGGGGACCCCCCCTAGGCCCCGCCAAGACCACAAGGGCAGGTGCAGAAGCCATTGCCGTTGTCGCCGGGGCCCATAGACCAACCGCCCCGGTCCGCTCTTCGTTGCTTTCGGTGCGACCAGCCGGGGCACCGTGTGGCCGCCTGCCCTATACCCGCGTCCCGGGTGGTGGCAGCGGTGACCCCAGCATGGGGCGCAACTCCCAGGCGTTTTACAGAGCGTTCCCGGGCCTCTCGCCAGGCTGTGGACACTACACCAGGCGGAAGGGCTCAGTCGGAGGGTGATAGCCCAACAGATGTGGACGTGGAGGTCTACGGGAGTAGCGACAGGCCAGAGGAAGACCCTATGGTAAGTGCCCCGGTTTGCCCGTTCACAGTCCCGATCACGTTGACAAACCCCAATACGGGGAAAGCACTGGGGTTCAAGGCCTTGATTGATTCCGGCAGCACACGGTGTCTTATCAGCCAGAAGGTGGTGGCCAAGCTGGGTGTTGGGGTGGTGCGGCTGGAGCAACCGATACACTTTCAGCAGGTGGATGGGTCTCTTCTGGGGGGAGTGCCCGTCACTCACGTCACGAAACTCATGCGGTTGGACATGGGGGAGCACTGGGAACGATTGTGGTTCATCGTGGTGCCCTCCATGACGGAGGAGGTGATCCTGGGGCTGGCATGGTTGGACAGGTGGGGCCCAACCATCTGGTGGGAGGGAGGTTCTCGGCACCTGCGCCTCGGGGTCGGACCCCAGCCCCCTGATCATGAACACTCGAGGATGCCCGGTGCGTCAAGGAGGGCAGAAGAGAGCTGCAGAGCCGGTGCAGAGGTACAGGTGCCGCCGGAGTATACCGAGTTTCTGGAAGTCTTCAGTGAACAGGAATGCGACCTCCTGCCTCCTCATCGGGCCACCGACAGCGTGATCGAGTTGGAGCCAGGGGTCAAGTTGCCTAAGCCACGGATGTATGCTATGGAACTGCGAGAGATGTTAGAGCTCCGGCGCTACATAGACAAAAACCTCGCACGGGGGTTCATTCAGCCTGCCCGGTCGCGGATGGCAGCGCCTGTTCTCTTCCAGGAGAAGAAGAATGGTGGCCTACGTCTTTGTGTAGACTACCGGGGGGTCAGCGCGGTGTGCGTTGAACACTTATATCCACTGCCCTTAATGAAGGACATGCTGTCCCACCTGGCCAAAGGAAAGGTGTTCACTCGTTTGGATTTACGTGAAGCCTATTATCAGGTGCGTATAAAAAGGGGTGATGAGTGGAAAACGGCGTTCAACTGCCCTCTCGGCAGTTATCAGTTTCGTGTGATGCCGTTCGGGCTCCAGGGGGCCCCCGCTGTGTTCATGCAGTTGATAAACCAGGTTCTGCATGAACACCTGTACAGGGGGGTTCTCGTGTACCTTGATGACATCTTGATCTATACGGAAACGATGGACCAACACATTGCCCTCGTACGGCAAGTTCTGCAGAAGCTTCTCAATGCCCGGCTCTACGTGAAATTATCGAAATGCGAGTTCCATACTTCTCGCTTGGACTACCTGGGCTACCGGGTCTCGGCGGCTGGAATCGCGATGGACCCAAGGAAGTTGATGGCAATACAGCAATGGCAAGCCCCAAGAACCAGACGGCAGCTGCAGAGCTTCCTCAGGTTTGCCAATTTTTATCGACAGTTCATACCATCGTTCACTGCAGTTGCACTACCGTTGACAGACCTGCTGCAAACCAAGAACCTGATGGTGAAACCGCGTCAAGGGTTACGGGTAGCGTGGTCCACGGAGTGTCAGCAGGCGTTCGAGACCCTAAAAGACTTGTTCACCAGAGAACCCGTGCTGTTGCATACCGACCCGTCAGCACCGTTCATCGTCCAAGCGGACGCTAGTGATGTGGCGGTTGGGGCCGTGCTTTTACAACGTAACAAGAAAGGAGCGTTGCAACTGTGTGCCTATGCATCAAAGAAGCTGTCGGCCACCGAACGAGCCTGGGCTATCTGGGAAAAAGAGGCCTACGCCGTTCCGTGGGCACTGGAATCGTGGCGCCATCACCTGGAGGGGGCGGAGAAGCTTTTTGAGGTGTGGACGGACCACAAAAACCTGGAAGCCTTGCAGTCGCCATGGAAGTTAGCCCCAAAACACGTGCGGTGGGTCCTGTATTTCAGACGGTTCAAATTCACTCTGAAGTACGTCGCGGGGGGGAAAAACTTCCTGGCTGATGCCCTCTCGCGCCTTCCTCAATACGACAGCCAACGGGAGGAGGTGGTACAGGCTCTTATCCCTCCGTACGACCCAGAGGCAGTACGGGCTGTACAAACCAAGACCGTTGATGATCTTGTACGGCGTCTAAAAACCGCTCTTGAGGGGGATGTCTGGCTACAACAGCATCCACGGCTTCTGACTCGCCGGGATGGCCTGGCATGGTACGGAAACAGGATATACGTGCCACAAGCTCTCCGTGAGACTGTTCTTTACAGATGTCATGATGCCAAGCAGGCCGGTCACCTAGGGTTTCTGAAAACCTTACACCTCGCTCGGCGCCAGTTCTGGTGGTCCGGTATGAGGCGCCAGGTCAAGGATTATGTCCGGCGTTGCCACACGTGTGCCATGGCCAAACCCCTGTCCAGAAAACCAGCAGGGCTTTTGCCGGCAGTGGCGGACCCCTGACAACCATGGCAGGACATAGGAATGGACTTCATCGTGGACCTGCCAGAGAGTCGAGGGTTCACTGTCATCTGGACTGTAATCGACCTTTTTTCCAAGCAGGCCCACTTTGTCCCATTGAAAGGTCTGCCATCGGCCCGGCGCCTGGCATGGCTGTTCATAACGAATGTGTACCGTCTGCATGGGGCGCCTAGGCGCGTTATTTCAGACCGGGGGGTGCAATTCACCGCCAGGTTTTGGCGGGAGTTTCTCCAGTTTGTAGGGTCATCACAGGGATTGAGCTCCGGGTATCATCCCTGCACTAACGGAGCCGCTGAACGGGCTAACGCCGCAGTGGAACAGTATTTACGCAGTTACGTGTCGTATCAACAGACGGATTGGGCGGACCTACTGGCGTTCACAGAGGTTGCCCACAACAACGCCGTACACAGTAGCACCGGCCTTCCTCCATACACGGTAGTGTCGGGCTACGATTTCACCCCCATCCCCGAGTGCGACCAGGAGGAAACCCCCCCCCCTGTCAACCCAGGGAATGGATGCTACAGATCAAGAAGGCATGGGCAGCAACCAAAGAGGCACTGGAAAAACAGGCCAGCATTGCCAAGGCCCAAGTGGACAAGAGATGCCAGCCGTTTTCCACCCCAAGGGTCGGGGACTGGGTGTACCTGTCCACGAAATATCTCTGGCTGCAAATACCCAGCAAGAAGTTGGGCCCTAAATTCATAGGCCCCTTCCAGGTCACCCATGTTATCAATCCAGTAACAGTGCGTCTTCGACTACCCAAGTTCCTCGGCAGGGTGCACCCCGTTTTCCACGGGAGCCTGTTGAAGCCAGCACCTGTTCCTGTTGGGGGGGGTCAGTGGGCTCGGGGCCTGTGGGCAATGGCCATTACGAGATACAGGACATCTTAGACTCCAGAGTGCGGAGGGGGAGGCTGCAATACCTGGTGCTATGGAAGGGGTATCCAGCTACGGAGGCATCGTGGGTGGCGGAGCCTGACATTCAAGCACCTCAGTTAGTCAGGGCATTACACCGTGAGCACCCGGGCAAACCCAGGGAGGGGGCCGGGAGGAACCCGCCGCTCTCCTTGGTGCTTGTGTAACCCCTCTGTCTTGCCTTCCAGGAGGAGCCTTGGTAGGAGGGGCCGACTGTCAAGCCCCATGGGCTCGACACCTTGAGGGCACACGGGGGAGCACCACGTGTAGCGTCCACGCACGGTGGGCGGCAGCCAGACCACGCCCGCCCCACCAGCAGCGGAGCAGCCAGCAGCCGCGTCCACGCCCGCACCACCAGCAGGAAGCATGGCTGCATCCTCGGGGGGAGGCTGCCCCGAATGTCAGTTTGGCGGCCGCGCCAACGGAGCCGCAGGAGGACGGCTGCCTCCTCCCCCGGGCTGTTTCTGCCACCCGCACATCGGCGCCGGCGCCGGGCGGTCTACGCCCACACCTGGATGACGGCGGCTGCCAGGGGGCTGCGGCCGCGGCGCGGGGTGCCAGAATGGTGGAGGGGAGCACGTTTGGGGCCCTAGGGCACGGGATGGGGGGGTTGTGGGGGCTTGCTTACCTGCGCGCTGTATGGACCTCGGCGCCAGAAGATGCAGCATGGTGTGGGCAGACGGGAAAAGGGGTGGGGTTTTACACAGACCCAGGCGGATGCTGGGCTGCGCAGGGGAAGGGTGGGGCTAGTGTCCCAATTAAGGGAAGTATGTAAAAGGCGCGTTGGGGGTGGGTGACTCCCAACGCTGACTTTGTATTTGCATGGAACCTTTTCAGTAAAGAACTTCTTGCAGTCAACCGTGCCACGTCGTCTTCCTTCAGGTTGTGTTTCCCGGCGTGGACATTTTGTTTGACAGCTACCTCTGACACGCGTGCCATAGGATCACCACCACTGTCTTAGATGCTATGTGGATTACCAGCAAATTGGACTGATCTCCTCAATTTCGCTGAAGTGGCTTATAACAATCCTGTACAAAGCAGCATCGGACTCACACCATTTAAGATAGCCACTGGAAGGGATTTTATTCCAATGCCTGAATACCCCCAGGAACCTCCTACTTCTAAACCGTTAGATCAGTGGGTGTCTGCTTGGAGGGGTGTTTGGGACAATACAAAGAAAGCTTTGACAAAAGCCTCAGAGGTTTACAAAAAGCAAGCTGATAAAAAAGAGCACCTCAGTTGTCATTCCACATTGGGGAGTATCTTTCTACCAAGTATCTCAGGCTTAAGTTACCTAGCAAAAAATTGGGACCGAAATACCTGGGACCATCTCCCTTAATGTGGATTTTAAACCTGGTTACTGTAGAATTAAAACTCCTTTGTCTTTTAGGAAAGATCCACCCAGTGTTCCACTGCAGTCTGTTAAAGCTTTTTAGAGACTCAACTCTGAGACCCCTTCCCAAGAAAGCACCTGGCCCACTTGTGGGGGCTGGAAAGACTCATTACAAAGTAAAGCATATTCTTGATGCTAGATTATACAAGGAAAAATTTTAATATTTAGTGCAGTGGAAGGGATATCCATTGTCGGAAGCCACCTGGGTGAAAAGTACTGATGTGAAAGCTGACAGACTGATACACAAATTCTATGATAAACATGCAAGTAAACCGAGAGGGGATTCTTAACTGTTATTCTTGTTTGATTTGCAGGATTTCTCCTTTCTTGTAAGGGGAGCTGAATGTCAACGCTGTAACAAACCAAACTGAAACGATTTTCATTTTGTCTTCTTTGCCACATATTTAGTTAGAAGAAGGAGGAGGAGGTGTAGTTTTCAGTTAGCCAAAACATTTTACATGTATGGGAACCAAGGTCATTGCTGATAACATTTTGGCAGGCTGGAGCAGCTGAGAGGAGTGCCCACATTTTCTAACAATTGGTGAATGTGATTTATGACAGCAATTTTGGGTGGGAAATGAAACTTGCAACATTGTAACCAAGGGGAGGGGAATTTAGTCTTGGATTCATCCTTGTATGTGCCATTATGTTGTAGCCAAACAAAAATGTTCTTTAAGGAAGAAATACTAATACTAATACTAATAATAATCTATGTCCAAAAACTTTGCAAAATACATCAAGAAATTGCAGATTCCTGCAATAACTCCAGCAAAGCTAAAAAAAACTGTGCTACTCGGAACATCTTACATTTTAAGGAGATACCTGGTTGATACCTAGGATGCTGGCAGCAACTCGTGTCAACCATTAGTGCCAGTCAATTTGAGTGTTCAGTTGACTGAGTTTCATGTTTTATGAATAAAAGCATCATCATCATCATCATCATCATCATCATCATAAAGTTGGAAGGGACCTTGGAGGCCATCTAGTCCAACCTCCTGCTCAGGCAGGAAACCCTATACCATTTTGGACAAATGGCTGTCCAGTCTCTTCTTAAAAACTTCCAGTGTTGGAGCATTCACAGCTTCTGGAGGCAGGTTGTTCCTTGAAGTTCTTTTAAATGGTCTCATCTATCGGAACCATTTCAACCCTAACCCCCATTCCCCCAGGGCAACCCCAACCCCAACCCTAACCCTTACCACCACTCCCCTATGGCAACCACAATCCTTAACTCCCATTCCCCTAAGGCAACCACAATCCCTAACCCCAACTCCCCCAGAGCAACCACAATCCCTAACCCCCACTCCCCTAGGGCAAACATATTCCCTACCTTCAACCCCAA
>JAKJMR010016998.1:74740-97440 GCA_024449315.1 Daboia siamensis
CCCACTCTCCTAGGGCAATCACAATCCCTAACCGCAACCACAACCCCCACTCCACCAGGGCAACCAGAATCCCTAAGCCCCAGTCCCCTAGGGCAACCAAAATCCCTAACTCCAACCCTAAGCCCTACTTCCCAAAGGCAACTACAATCCCTAACCCCAACCCTAAGGCCCACTCCCCCAGGGCAACTACAATCCCTAACCACAATCCCTAACTCCCACTGCCCTATGGCAACCACAGTCCATAGCCCCCACTCCCCTAGGGCAACCACAATCCCTAACTCCAACCCAAACCCTAACACCTACTCCCCCAGGGCAACTACAATCCCTAACCCCAATCCCTAACCCCCACTCCCCTAGGGCAACCACAATCCCTAAGCCCCACTCCCCTAGGGCAACCACAATCCCTAACCCCAACCCCAACCATAACCCCCACTCCCCTCTAGGGCAACCCCAACCCTAATCCCCAATGCCCAACCCCAACCTTAACCCCCAGTGCCCAACCCCAACCCTAACCCTCAATGAAATCAAGTTTGACACCCCAGATTTAATGGTATTATTTAATTTAAAGGAAATAATACCGGTATTTTGACTCCCAGACAACATGAGTGCAAAAAAAAAGAGCTATTCCATCAAGTTCAAGAAAGGAATCGTGGAGGACTCTCAGGGCAAGAATCTTATGGCTTTCTGCAAAGAGAAGAAGTTGGATCTCCGTATGGTACAAAAATGGCGAGGAGAGTACGATAACCTCAGTCAACAGGTGGACAAGGAAAATGCCAAGAAGCGCAAGTGTAGATCAGGTTGGCAGCCATTAGTTCCTGAACTGGAAGACAACATATGTTACTGGATTACTAACAGGAGAGCAAAGGCTTTGGTTGTGTGCATTTGCCCTTGCAATGGCACCACAGTTAGAAATATCCTCAGAAGAATTCAAAGCATCACAACACTGGCTGGATGGCTTCCTTCAGGGATATGAACTGTCTCTAAGAAGATTGACAACACTGTTCAAGCTGGAAGATACTGAACTTATTAAACGTACACTTTCATTCAAGCCCATTGTTGATGGCATCGACTTTTCTAAATACCAACTCTCTAACCTGATTGCTATGGATGAAACTGCAGTGTTTATGGGCCAAGGATCTCAAATAACAATTGATCAGAGGGGTGCCTCCTCAATCTACATTCCTCCCACTGGTTACAAAAGTGCATGTTACCTGTATTTTGTCAATTCATCTGGATAGAAAGAAAGCCCCTCCTCTAATCATCACTAAGGGCAAGAAAGATAAGAGTGAATGTGTTTCAGGCATTTATCTTCTTGAAACCAAGAAAGCCTGGTGCACACAAGCAGTTATAAGGAAGTGGGTCAATTTAATGCTGCCTCTTGTTTTGAGAGGTGGCCAAAGAGGTTTGTTGGTCTGGGATTCAGCCAGCACTCACTGTGCTTAAGATATGAAGAAGTTCCTCGGAGAGAGAGGAATAGATCAAATAATGATTCCTGCAGGATTGGCTGCCTATCTCCAGACTCTCAAAATTGCAATAAACAAGCCATTCAAGGACCATTTGCACAAGGAAATCAATGACTACATTGAACACAGAATGGAGAGAAATCAGTGTGGAAACTTTGTGAAGCCTAGCCTGCCAGAGACCGTGACTTGGGCAAAGAATTCATGGGATAAAATCACTAACAGCTGTGTTGCCAATGCACTATGAGCAGGATACATGGACAAGTGGTGCCCATTCAAGGAGATCTCTATTTGAATTTGAATTTGAATTTTATTGAATTTATATACCGCCTTTTCCCGTAGGACTCAGGATGGTTTACAGGGTATATAAAAACATCGATACAAAAATTAAGAAAAATTAAAAAGATTAAATTAAATCCCTGAAAAAATATAAAACCCCAATTAAAACTCAGCCTGGGCCGGAAAGCTCGAAGAGCCAGGTCTTCAGGTCTCGGCGAAATGATCGAAGGTCGGGGGCAGTCCTAAGCTCCACGGGCAGCTGGTTCCAAAGGGCAGGCGCCCCCACAGAGAAGGCCCTCCCCCTGGGTGTTATCCGGCGGCATTCTTTTACCGGCGGCACCCTGAGAAGGCCCTCCTTGTAGGAGTGCACAGGACGAAGGGAACTTGATGCCGGCAGCAGGTGTTCCCTCAGATATCCTGGACCCAAGCTATTTAGGGCTTTATAGGTCATCACCCGGAGGGCAACCGGGAGCCAATGCAGCTCGCGGAGCAGAGGTGTTACATGGGAGTAACGGGAACCCACCATCACAACTCGCGCGGCTGCATTTTGCACCAGCTGAAGCCTCCGAGTGGTCCTCAAGGGCAGCCCCATGTAGAGAGCGTTCCAGTAGTCTAAACGGGAGGTCACGAGTGCATGAGTGACTGTGCGTAGGGCATCTTGGTCCAGATAGGGTCGCAACTGGCGCACCAGGCGAACCTGGGCAAAAGCCCCCATGGTCACGGCTCCTATATGATCTTCAAAACTGAGCCATGAATCCAGGAGGACACCCAGGTTGCGAGCCCTATCAACGGGGGGGTAACACCTCACCCCCCATCGTTAAAGATGGAATAGTCTGGTTAACCCGAGATTCTGGTATGCACAGCCACTCAGTCTTGGCAGGATTGAGACGAAGCCTGTTTCTCCCCATCCAGACCTGGACCGCCTCAAGGCAACGGGACATCACGGCGAGGGCATCGCTGGGTTGGTTCGGGGTGGAGAAAAACAGTTGGGTATCATCAGCGTACTGATGATACCCCACCCCAAAACCACGAATGATCTCAACCAGCGGCTTCATGTAGATGTTGAACAGGAAGGGCGAGAGAACCGACCCCTGAGGAACTCCACAAAAGAGAGGCCTCGGGGTGGATCTCTGCCCTCCAGTCAACACCGACTGCGAGCGGCCCAGGAGATAGGAGAACCACCGTAAAACGGTGCCTCCCACTCCCAACCCCCTGAGACGCCGTAGTAGGATACCATGGTCGATGGTATCAAAAGCTGCTGAGAGGTCTAATAGGACTAGGACAGAGGAACAACCCCTGTCCCGAGCCCGCCAGAGATCATTCACCAGCGTGACCAATGCCGTCTCCGTGCTGTGCCCAGGCCTGAAACCCGATTGGTACGGGTCCAGATAATCAGTTTCCTCCAGGAACAGGGGAAGCTGATGCGCCACCACATTCTCAACAACCTTCGCTAGAAAGCGAAGGTTGGAGACTGGACAATAGTTGTTTAAAACAGCTGGGTCCAGGGCAGGCTTCTTGAGGAGGGGTCTCACCACTGCCTCCTTCAAGGCGGCGGGGAAGATACCCTCCTTCAAGGAGGCAGTTATTACTGCCTGGAACCAGCCTCGTGTCTCCTCCCGGGCTGCAAAAACCAGCCAGGAAGGGCACGGGTCCAATAAACAGGTGGTGGAGCTCAGCCTCCCCATAATCCTGTCCACATCATCAGGGGAAACAGGATTGAACTCAGTCCAGATAACATGCTCAAGACCGTCCAATTCCTCCACGTCAGACTCTGCCCAGTCTGAGTCCAAACCAGTCCGGATCTGAGCGATTTTATCCGTCAGATGATGACTAAACTCCTCAGCCCGACCCTGCAAGAGATCCTCCCTCACCTCCTGGTTAAGAAGGGAGTGAGTCACCATAAACAGGGTGGCCGGGCGATTATCTGCGGACGCAATGAGGGCAGCGAAATAATTAACCTTTGCCGTCCTCATCGCCGCAAGATAAGACCTTATGAAGATTCTTAACTGCAATCGGTCAGATTCGGATCGGCTGGACCTCCAACCGCTCTCCAGACACCGTCTCCGACGCTTCATCTCCCGGAGCTCCACAGAAAACCATGGAGCCCAACGGGATCTGCGTTGGGTCAGGGGTTGCAAGGGTACAACACGGTCGAGTGCCTTGGTGGCCGCCCTTTCCCAGGCATCCACCAAGGCATCGGCCGGGCTGTGAATGAGGGTGATGGGTATAGACCCAAGCGCCATCTGGAACCGTTCTGGGTCCATTAGGCACCTGGAGCGGAACCACCTGGTCGGTTCCGCAGCCCAGCGGCGGGGGGTGGCATAACAGAAGACCAGCCGCAGGAGATCGGACCATGACAGGGGGAAAATGGCTGGCAAACCCCCTCCCAGATCATCCAACCACTGCCCAGATAAAAACACCAGGTTGAAAGTGTGACCCCCCACATGAGTCGGGCCCTGAATTACCTGGGTCAGGTCCATGGCCATCATGGAAGCCATGAACTCCCGAGCTAACTCTGACAACCCTCCCAGGGAAGGCAGGTTGAAGTCACCCAGCACTATAAGCCTGGGGAATTCCACCGCCAACCCTGAGAGGGTGTCGAGCAGCCCAGGCAGAGCTGTTGCCACACAGCTGGGTGCCAGGTATGTGAGCAACAAGCCCATCTGGACCTGAGGGCCCAATCTCAGGAGAAGGGACTCACTCCCGCCTATCTGGACAATGGTGGTCTCCCGCGGACATAAAGTCTCCCTAATAACCACCGCCACCCCACCGCCCCTACCCTGAGCCCGTGGCTGGTGTAGCACACAGAAACCTGGGGGGCATAGCTCAGTCAGAGGGACCCCTCCCTCCGAGCCCAACCAGGTTTCAGTAATGCATGCCAGATCCGTGCATTCCTCCTCGATCAAATCACGAATGAGGGGAGCCTTATTAACAACAGATCTGGCATTAAAATACACCAGCCTAAGCTCAGGGACCTGATCACCCTCATCCCCAGGCAAAAGGGTGCCAACTGGAGGGTCAGAGCACGCCACCGCTCGAAGATAGCAAGGATGCGATCCCAGATATTGATGTGGCCTTCCGTGCAACCACCTGCTGCCATTCCCTATCGTCGTGGGGATTTGACACCCCACCCCAGCACACGCAGAGCCAGCAGCCTCCACCCCCAACCCCATCCCACCAGAGCCCATAATGGGCCCAGAATGAGTGCCGCTTAATAGTTCCCTCCCCTCCCCACTATTCCTCCCCCTCCCTAACCCTTTAAAATAACCGGCTAAAAAACATATCAGGGGCCTCTTAGTGCGTCTCCCCCAGAGGCCCCTAGGTAAGCCCAACCACCTCTCGGGATCCCAACAATTGGGCCCGTCATCAAGGGAGATGGTAAACAGAAAGGCTGGTCGTGACCAGGAGGGAGAAACCCCCCTAAGGGCGTACAAGTCCGATCTAGAATATTGTAATCGGGCCATAAAGAGCAAGTATCCATGTAAGCCATTGTTCACAATGGAAAGTCAGATGTTATAAGATGTTGTAAGATGTTAAAGATGTTAAAGATGTTAAAAATGTTAAGACCAGAACACGTCTTCATCCACCAATCCGGCTCTGCTCTCACCTGAGCCGGTCCAGATGGACATGAGAGAGGGTTAGGCGTGGGAGGCCTGGTTGCCTGCCGCAGTTCCATTCCCCCCCCCTGCCCACACGCCAAGCATCATGTTAGCAGCACTGGTACAACGCACCATGTGGCGTCCTGCCGCACACAGCCTATCGTTAAAGCAGATGGCTGCAGAACAAGTGGGGCAGCGTGGAGGGGACCACCACTGTGGGGCAAAACAGGTATTGGGGAAAGAAAAATAAGACATCCCTGAAAATAAGACCTAGTGTCTCTTTTGGAGGCCAAAAAAATATAAGACCGGGTCTTATTTTGGGGAAAACACAGTAGTACACTAACCAACAGCTGTAGTATTACTCAAACAGGAGTTTGGGTAGGGAATCTGTGAAAATTTCAGGTAATTCTTAGGCTGCTATAATACAGAAATCAGCTGATTCATAAGGTAGACCTTGATTCATAAGGTAGCGTATGTTGGCAATTTGATCTCTAGTTCCTCTGCCTCTTCAAAATCCTGCCTGTACTTCTGGTAGTTCTCGATCCACATACTGCTGGAGTCTAGCTTGTAGAATTTTAAGCATAACTTTACTAGCATGTGTAATGAGTGCAATGGTGCGATAGTTTGGACATTCTTTGGCCCTGCCTTTCTTTGGAATCGGAATGTAAACTGATCTTTTCCAATCCTGTGGCCACTGTTGAGTTTTTTAAATTTGCTGGCAAATTGAATGTAGCACTTTTACTGCATCGTCTTTTAAGATTTTGAATAGCTCAGCTGGAATACTGTCACCTCCACTAGCTTTGTTGTTGCTCAGCTTTCCTAAGGCCCATTTCACTTCACATTCTAGGATGTCTGGCTCGAGGTCAGGGACCACCTCATCCTGGTTATCAGGGACGTTAAGCTCGTTCTTGTATAGTTCTTCTGTGTAATTTTGCCACCTCTTCTTAATCTCTTCTGCCTCTGTTAGGTCCCTGCCATTTTGGTCCTTTATCGTGCCCATTTTTGCATGAAATGTTCCATTCATCTCTCCAATTTTCTTGAAGAGATCTCTAGTCCTCCCTATTCTATTGTTTTCTTCTATTTCTTTGCACTGTTCATTTAAGAAGGCATTCTTATCTCTTCTAGCTATTCTCTGGAATTTTGCATTCAATTGGGTGTATCTTTCTTTTTCTCCCTTGCATTTCACTTCCCACCTTTCCTCAGCTATTTGTAAAGCTTCCTCAGACAGCCATTTTGCTTTCTTGCATTTCTTTTTCTTTGGGATGGTTTTAGTTGCTACTTCTTGTACAATGTTGCGAACCTCCGTCCATAGTTCTTCAGGCACTCTGTCTTTCAGAACTAATTCGTTAAATCTATTTCTCACCTCTACTGTATATTCAACAGGGATATGATTTAGTTCATACCTGAGTGGCCTAGTGCTTTTCCCTACTTTCTTCAGTTTAAGTCTAAATTTTGCAATGAGAAGCTCGTGGTCTGAGCCACAGTCAGCTCCTGGTCTTGTTTTACTGACTGTATAGAGGTTCTCCATCTTTGGCTGCAGAGCACATAGTCAATCTGATTTCTGTGTTGACCTTCTGGTGATGTCCATGTGTAGAGCCGTCTCTTGGGTTGTTGGAAAAGAGTGTTTGCTGTGACCATCGTATTCTCTTGACAAAATTCTATCAGCCTGTGTCCTGCTTCATTTTGTACTCCAAGGTCAAACTTGCCTGTTATTCCGGTTATCTTTTGGCTTCCTACTTTAGCATTCCAATCCCCCATGATGATAAGGACATCATTTTTTGGTGTTAGTTCTATAAGGTGCTGTAGGGCTTCATAGAACCGGTCAATTTCATCCTCTTCAGCACCAGTGGTTGGGGCATAGACTTGGACTACTGTGATATTGAATGGTTTGCCTTGGATTCGAACTGAGATCATTCTGTCATTTTGGGGATTGTATCCCAGTATTGCTTTTCCTACTCTTTTATTGACTATGAAGGCTACTCCATTTCTTCTGAGGGATTCTTGCCTGCAGTAGTATACCTGATGGTCATCTGAATTAAATTCACCCATTAGTACTAGCCCTCTGCTCTTCCCCAGTAACATATTGGACGCCTTCTGACCTGAGGGGCTCATCTTCCAGTGTTATATCTTTTTGCCTTTTGGTACTGTCCACGGGGGTTTCATGGCAAATATACTGGAGTGGGTTGCCATTTTGTTCTCCAGTGGATCACATTTTGTCAGAACTCTCTGCTATGACCTGTCAGTCTTGGGTGGCCCTGCACGGCATAGCTCATAGCTTCATTGAATTATGCAAACCCATTCGCCACAACAAGGCAGTAATCCATGAAGGGGATCATTTGCTTTAGCCAACATAATTAAAGTTAGTACATACACCCTGATAATTTGAATGACCAGCAGGGAAACATACCCTGTAAGAGTCTCAAAATCAAGTCCAGCATCAGTGTGATTATATGTTATGTGGTATATAATGTTGGATGACAACTCCCCAGAACCACAACACTTAACTTTAATGACATTGTGTGACTTATTATACCCACTGAGCCTATCTGTCTGTGCTATGGATGATTTTATGATCTAATTCATAGAAAAACCCCTATTCATTTGGCATCCAAATATCAGAACTTGGATGTCAACGCTGCTAGCATTGGATGTTCTTGCTTTGACAACATATGGAGATGCAACCATTTTCCTTCTTATGTTTTGCTCTTAGAGTTAGAATTAGATGATACTGGGGGGGGGGGGGAGGTGGAATGTGTATGGTAGTTGGTTAGACATAACAATATTGCAGTAGCATGAGAGTCAATGTTTTTTGAAATAAGAGATGATAAGAAATGGGTTGGAGAACTGGAGGGAAAGCCTGCGTTTCAAATTAATTGGAGAATGTGATTTATGACTGTTAATTAGAGGAGGGATTTGCACTAGATACTATGTGTTCAAGGGAGGGGAATTCAGAATTTGGCTTCACCTATGTTCGTGCTGATACTATGTTACTCAAACATTCTTTAAGGAAAACAATGCCTCGAAGTTCTTTGAAGAATTTCATCTGTTGGAACCATAACATTGGACTTACAAAGTTTACTGCTTTATAACTTTTAAGGGAAGATATCAATGTACCTTGCCTGTAAATCTACAGATCTTTAGTTACTCAGAAGCATTAACTATTCAAGCCTTGGGCTGGGTCAGTAGTGTTACATTTCTAGCAAAATTAATTGTAGTAAAACCAAACAAAAATACATATTTATTTGATTTGCTATAAGGCAATCTTTCCCCAATAACTGTTTAGGAGCCTTGGTGGAGCAGTGGGCTAATGCCTCCTTAAGTAACACCAGCTGCCTTCAATTAGTGCAGGTTCGCATCCCACCAGGCTCAAGGTTGACTCAGCCTTCCATCCTTCCCAGGTAGGTAAAATGAGGACCCAGATTGTTGGGAGCAATAAGCTGACTTTGTAATAATGCTGCTTGGGGGAGGCGAAAGCCCTAATAAGCAGGCATATACATAGAATGAAGGCTATTGCTAAGCACATTGGTTTGTGCTTAAATTGTAAGCCGCCCTGAGTCTTCGGAGAAGGGTGGGATATAAACGGGATTAAAAATAATAATAAAAAAAGACTGCACAAAGAGAAGGAAGGTTTATGGTCCATAGTGCATAAAAGTATCTATGATTGTCCAGCAGTTGGCTTTCCTGAGTTGCAGAGATAAACCTCTATAAAGCTAAAGCAGGTTCTTAGGAGACAAATGAAGAAAGCAAAGTGCTTGTGTGTTTTTAAGGTGAGAGCATTGATGGTGGGATATCTTCTCTCCCTACTGTTTTTGGTCTTTGCTCCAGTTGTTATTGGGCTCAGTTTCTTCTCCAACTTTAGTCTCCAGACAAAATGTGAAACAAGATATAACATACTTCTAGGGTACAGACTACCTCCCCCTCAAAAGGCAAAAGAGGAGAAGAGAAAGAAGGGAGGGGGGAGAGAGATGCCTTACAATAGAAAGTTTATTTCCAGTCAGTTATTTTTTAAAAAATGTCCATGTTTTTAAAAAGATCAGTTTTTGTTTAAATAGTCAGACATTGAGTCTATTTGTAGCTTCATCCACAAAACAAAACAAAAGCAACAAGCCCCCCCCCCCAACCCCCTATACAGAATCTGCACTTAATAAGTCGTTTTCAAGTGTTGAAGGAAAAGACTTCATCATGGGTCAGTCCAAGCTGGGAATAAACAACATGGCGACTGCTTTAGAAAGAAGGTTGCAGTTTATTGAAGAGGAGAGCCAGACAGAAAGATGGCTCTGGAAGAAAAGAGAGCACATGTAGGGAGTGGGTTTTTATACCCTCTGGGGCTCTTGGGGTTGTTTCCTGTTCCTGTTTGAGGCTTTGTATTTCCTGTGTCATGTATTTTGACCTGAATCTGAGTGTGCCCCTTTGGCATATGTGGGTTAATCCTATTATGTCCTGTCTTAGAGTTTGGGTGGGGTATGTAGAGTTTATGTTTCTTTGTCTTCTTAATCTTCTAGCTTCAACCTTCCTGAATGGTTTATATCTGCATTTCTACAGAGCTGGTTTCTGCTTGGGGGAGGGAGACTTGGGGATATTAAGAAAAAACTGGGCATGCTTTTCTGCCTCTTTAAGATCATTTGAGGAAATATATTTTTCTGCCCCACCAGGATCAGTGCTGCTTTCCAGATGATTGGTGCTTCTTCAGGGCTCAGCAAAAGCATCAGGATCCGCACTGAGCTCCAGCTGACAGTCCCGAAGAAGCGCCGATCAGCTGGAAAGCGGCACTGATCCTGGCACTTCTGCTGAGGCCTGACAGCCCTGCAGCTCCAGCCATCTCTTGCTCAGGCTTGTGCGGTGCTACCACTGGTTCAGCTTATTCCCCTCCCCCACTACCACTGTTCTTGGATGGTCACGTACCACCTGCCAGGTGCCAATGTACCACAGGTGGTACTCGTACCACTGGTTGAAAAGCCACACCTTAAGTAATTTCAAGCATGGTGAAGTTTAAACAGCTTCTCCTTTGATTCTCCTAATCAAGGTCTAATCAATTCGATTCCAGCCAAGAAGATGGAAAGCAGAAGGCTTCCCTGCAGCAGCTGTTCTCCAGCCGGGTCCCTCCAAGTTCTGTACTCCTTGCACTAAAAGCCTCCTAGCTCTAGAGAACCTACTTCCTGATTATCTGCTTAGGATCATGGCATTAGCTCTTCCCACAAAAAACCTAACAAGCCCCTCAGCCAGGTCCCAGACCTAGTCTACTTCTCATTTCAAACACACTTTATATAAATATTTGTCTGTTTGTTTTCTATAGCCACCCAACTCAACCAAGTGACTCTGGTTCTCTTGCTTCAGAAGAAATGACTTCCAGGCGGAGGCTGAAGGACTGCAGAACTAGCTTCCTCAAGACCATTCTCTTTAGGTTCTCCTAAGTTTCCCTTACTTGAGAAATCTCACCCTCCCAACACCCACAGGCACCCACACACTATTCCATCAACTTGTTTTGGGATATAAGAAGTAATGGTATTTTCACTGGATGGTCTTCTTGACCATAAATTACTGAGGCTGACAGGACAAGCACTATTCAAGCTGGTTCACTTGCTTTCCATTCAAGCGCCCAGTCCCGGAGACCTGAGAAGAGTCCTTAGGAGAGTTTGCCTCGCGTCACCTCGATTTCCTCCTCCACTGGCCTTCAGCTGTACTGCCCTCTCCAAGGGGGTGTGGGTGGGAAGAGGTTGTGGCTTCCTCAAGAGAGAGGCTACCTGAACATGCAGCTAGACCAACGGAAATGGGGTACGTGTGTGAGATGTGGAAAGGAGCTTTCTTGTCCCCCTGCTTCTCTTCTTTCAGCCTCGTGTCCCTCTGCTCCTGCTTCCCCTTCTGCCTGTAGACCTGCTGCTCTAGATTACACATACAGAAAACTGGGCATGCTTTTACCATGGCTTATGTGCAGTTTTGTCATCCAGGAACAGATCAGGGGCTGGGGAACTTGTTGCACTGCCTTTTGGTCGCAGCGTTTTGGTAGTTCTGCTGGGAGGTCGCCTGCTCGCTGTTGGCGGGAGGGTCTTCTTGGGCGACCAGTGACGTGCTAAGCTCTTCTCTGCCCAGGTGGCTGGTGCTGGCGCTGCCACTGCCCTTGCTGCTGGCGCTGCTGCCGGCAGTGCCACTGGACATGGATGAAGTGCTGGCGGTCGAACTAATGGTGGAGGTTGCCTCCCCCGCCCCACCGTGATGATCTTCACTGCTGACAGGTGAGGCGGCCTCGTCGGCTCACTGCAACAAGTCAGGCGGAGGCGAGTGAGCGGGTTGACGTACCTGGCGTTGGCGCTGGAGAGGTAACTGCCACCGCAAGCTCTCTCCATTCCATACAAACACACACACACACACACACACACAGCACAAAGTGGCTGGAAGGGGAGTGGGCAACGCTGAGGTCCATACCACTGTAGCAGTAGCTGCCGTACCTGACAGAATGCATGCTGGCCAATTCCCTGAATTGCTCGCTCACACCACTTGGATCTCCATAATTACGTAATGGGTACTCCGGGCCATATGGATAGTGACCGCAAAATAACTTTACAAAATAGCTGAGTTGTTGGGGCTTGTTAGGGTTTTGTTTTTATTGGCTTTTTTAAAACGGGGGGGGGGGGGGGTTTGATTTGTTTTGTTCTTTGGTGTGTAGCACCCTTGTACAAATTATAAAGAATTATGGAAATGACTGGGAACTGTACTTGGTTCCCGCCTATGGAGGCACCCAAATATGGTGTACGGATTCATATCACGTGGTTTTGCTGTGCAGTCATAAATCCTGTCTGATGACCTTTGGAGTGTGGAGGTAAACTCACGGACTAAATAGAGGAGTTGGGCAAATGCTAGAGGGCTCGGGCGCGTGACTCAAGCAAAAGCCCGCTCCCGACCGTCAGTCGGCCTCTTGTACCACCCTCTGGAGGCTTGCTAGAGCTTCACCTTTCTCAGCCCGGGGCCGCTGCAGGGCTAAGGTTGAATCAGGGTTACAGCCCATTCATTACAGTATAGCAAAATGATGACATCTCTCTCAGATTCAGTTTGCTGCAAGTGTGTGTGTGTGTGTGTGTGTGTGTGTGTGCGCCGCTTTAATTAAGCCTTTGGAAAATATCTGCATGACAACAACAGAATAACCCAAGCAATGTGTAGCTCTCTCGCTCTGTGTGTGTGTGTGTGTGTGTGTGTGTGTGTGTGTGTGTGTGTGTGAGAGAGAGAGAGAGAGAGAGAGAGAGAGAGAGAGAGAGAGAACTGGGAGGCAAGGAGAAAAAGGAAAAGCTACTGCCCGTAATGGTTTATTCCCTTTGTTTAAATGTATTTTCACTCCCCTGAGTTTTCCTCTGATTTCTTTTCACCAGGCTGGGTGGAATTTATCAATTTGCTTTCCCTATTTCATCCACCTGTTTTGAAACCTGATTTTAATCTGTCCTTTAGTAAAGCAGTGTGTGTTTGCAATCTCAATCTGACAATCTTGCCTTCTGGTTAAATATCTGTTACAATGGAATTCTTTCTCTAACTCTAGTATTTGGAATCTGGTGTCCCATTTCATATACTCTACCTAGGGAAGCAAGCACATATAACCACTGATAAACAGGCCTATCTTAACACTTCCAATTAACAAAGAAATTGGGGAAAACAGCTTGGAGTTATATTCCTTGTTTACTCATGCTTCCTAAGTTATGGGGACAAGATCTGGTATTTCAAAGTTATTTTTTAATTATTTTTATTTAAATGCTGAGATCTTAGGGAGCAGAAGCATTCCTTTTCAGTAATAGGAAGGAACAATGAGATTGTGTTCAATGTGGTAATTTCCCTCACATAATATGCAAATAGGCCTTGGTACAGGAGAGTTGCTTTTATGTTATCACTATGTCACTTCCAGGCATGCAAGAGGATTTTAGTAACCAAATTGAAATACCATTCAGTTGCACAGAATTTCAGTGGAACGAATTAGCAACCCTATTTCTTAATTCTCGCCCATTTTAAACAGATGAAATTTGAAGATGCTTGGCTTGACTTGGTTCATTCTCCTGTTAAGTTCAGCCAACTGACACCAGCATCTATAAACATTTACAGGTGAAACTCAAAAAATTAGAATATCATGCAAAAGTTCATTTATTTCAGTAATGCAACTTAAAAGGGGGAACTAATATATGAGATAGACTCATTACATGCAAAGCAAGATAGTTCAAGCCGTGATTTGTCATAATTGTGATGATTATGGCATACAGCTCATGAAACAGCAGATTGGTATACACGTATTGCTCCCCAGATGTGGAACTGATGACTGTTATATGTAGGCCTTTCTATCTGCCTAGAGAAATTACTGTGGTAATTATTATAGCTGTTTATATTCCACCTGATGCCAATGTCAACATGGCACTTTCTAAGCTGTATGACGTCATCACCAGGCAGCAGCAAACTCACCCAGAGGGCGCTCTTGTCGTGGCTGGGGACTTTAATCAAGCTTGTCTGAAGACAGTTCTCCCTAAGTTTGTACAGTATGTGCAAGTTTCCACCAGAGGGAAGAACACTTTGGACCACGTGTATTACAATCTGAAACAGGCATACAGAGCTTTTCCTCTTCCCCACCTGGGTACATCTGACCATCTTTCACTCCTGTTGTGCCCAAAGTATGTTCCTCTCAGGAAAAGGACTCAGGCAGTCACAAAAAGGGTCAGAACCTGGCCAGTGGGTGCTCTCAGTCAGTTGCAGGACTGCTTTGAAACCACTGACTGGAGTGTATTTGAAGAACAAGATCTAAATTCATATACAGATGCCGTACTCTCTTATATTAGAACATGCACTGACAGTGTAACAATGGATAAGTGCATTAGAGTTTATGGGAACTGTAAACCCTGGATGACTGCAGAGATACGAACACTCCTGAGAGCCTGGGATTCTGCCTTTAAGGCAGGGGACAGGGACAGATACAGAGAGGCCAGGGCAAATCTCAGAAGAGGCATTAGGATGGCAAAACAACAATACAAACAAAAGGTGGAGAACCATTTAGCGAACAACGATCTGAGGCAAGTATGGCAGGGACTGCAGCACTTAAACAACTATAAGGGCAGCACGAGGAGCATGGCAAACACCGATGCCTCGTTGGCTGAGGAGCTGAATATCTTCTTCGCCCGCTACGAGGTTAAAAGACCAGACCCCGTAGCCTCTGCTGGCCGGCCTTCTGACTCTCAGCCACTCACCCTGTGTGAACACCAAGTGAGAGCTGTATTGAAGGCTGTGAATCCCAGCAAAGCCGCAGGCCCAGATGGGGTGCTGGGGATAGTGGTCAGGAATTGTGCCGATCAATTAGCAGGGGTCCTGACAAGGATTTTTAACATCTCCTTCCAAATGGCATGTGTACCATCATGCTTGAAAGCAGCTACCATTGTCCCAGTCCCCAAGAAAACTGCAGTTGAGTGCCTGAATGACTACAGACCTATTGCATTAACGTCTGTAGTCATGAAATGCTTCGAAAGATTGCTTCTCCAACATCTTAGGACATGCCTCCCACTGGACTTTGATAAACATCAATTTGCCTACAGGGGAAATAGGTCGACAGACGATGCCATAGCTACTGCTTTACACTCTGTAGCAAGTCATCTCGAGAAACCTGGAAGTTACGTCAGGATGCTTTTTGTTGACTACAGCTCGGCTTTCAACACCATTTTGCTGAGCATTCTCATCGAGAAGCTGACTGACTTGAAATTCTCCCCCGCTATCTGCGATTGGATTCAAGACTTCCTTAGGGATCAGGTACAAACAGTGAGGGTCGGGTCTGCTTTGTCCACCCCCCTGAAGCTTTGCACCGGCACGCCACAGGGCTGTGTGCTTAGCCCCTACCTGTACTCTTTATACACTTATGATTGTGTATCATCTGACCCATCCACTGCGATAATCAAGTTCGCAGATGATACAACTGTGGTGGGTCTTATTACAGGTGGGGATGAGACAGCATATAGGGTGGAGGTACAAAAACTATCCATATGGTGTAGTAACAACAACTTGCACCTAAACATCGGCAAGACGAAAGAGATGGTGTTAGACTTCCGGAGAAAAAAGGAGGAACATGCCCCACTTTACATCGGGGAGGACTGTGTAGAGAGAGTTTCCTCCTTTAAATTTCTGGGAGTCTACCTCTGTGAAGATCTGACCTGGAAAGTTAACACAACCCAGGTGGCTAGAAAGGCCCAACAGAGGCTTCACTTTCTTAGGGTCTTGCAGAAGAACAGGGTAGAACAACAGCTAATGACCGTCTTTTACCGGTCTACTATAGAGAGCGTCCTCTCGTATGGTATTGTGGTTTGGTATGCTGGTCTGACAGCTGCGGACAGGAAAGTATTACAGAGGGTAGTGAGCACAGCACAAGACATTGTGGGCTGTTCCCTGACACCACTGGATGACATCGCCAGGGCTCGTTGCCTTGGAAGAGTGAGGAAGATTCTCAGGGATGACTCACACCCTGGACGGTATCTCTTTACTCTCCTACCATCTGGCAGGAGATACAGGAATATAGCCAGCCGTATCAACAGGCTGAAAAATAGCTTTTATTAGGCTTTTAAATGGGACATAATCTTAAGCAGAATTGACTTGGGAGGCCGGTGTGTGGTGTAGTTGGTTCACATGGTGTGATAGGATGGAGGGTTTGTTGTCACTGTGTGTTGGGGGGAGAGAGCACGGGGGAGGCTCAGCTAATCTCATGTACACATGTTGTACTTTGACAATAAAGGTTTATTATTATTAAAACCCCAAATCCACAATCTCAGAAAATTAGAATATTACATGCAATCAATAAAACAAGGAGTGTACATAGAACAATATCGGACCTCTGAAAAGTATAAACATGCATACGTACTCAGTACTTGGTTTGGGCACCTTTTGCAGCAATTACTGCCTCAATGCGGCCTGGCATGGAAGCTATCAGCCTGTGGCACTGCTGAGGTGTTATGGAAGACCAGGATGCTTCTATAGCGACCTTCAGCTCTTCTGCATTGTTCGGTCTCATGTCTCTCATCTTTCTCTTGGCAATGCCCTATAGATTCTCTATGGGGTTCAGGTCAGGCACGTTTGCTGGCCAATCAAGCAGAGTAATCCCACGGTCACTGAACCAGGTTTTGGTGCTTTTGGCAGTGTGGGCAGGTGCCAAGTCCTGCTGGAAAATGAAGTCAGCATCCCCATAAAGCTCATCTGCGGAAGGAACCATGAAGTGCTCCCAAATCTCCTGGTAGACGGCTGTGTTGACCCTGGACTTAATGAAGCACAGTGGACCAACACCAGCAGATGACATGGCTCCCCAAATCAACACAGACTGTGGAAACTTCACACTGGACATCAAGCATCTTGCAGTGTGTGCCTCTCCATTCTTCCTCCAGACTCTGGGTCCTTGGTTTCCAAATGAGTTGCAAAAGTTGCTCTCATCAGAAAAGAGGACTTTGGACCACTGACCAACAGACCAGGTCTGCTTTTCTTTAGCCCAGGTAAGACGCTTCTGACGTTGTTTGTTGTTCAGGAGCAGCTTGACAAGAGGAATACGACATTTGAAGCCCATGTCCAGTATCCGTCTGTGTGTGGTGGCTCTTGATGCACTGACTCCAGCCTCAGTCCACTCCTTGTGAAAGTCCCCCATACTTTTGAATGGCCTTTTCCTGACAATCCTCTCCAGGCAGTGGTCATCCCTGCTGCTTGTGCACCTTTTTCTTCCACACTTTTCCCTTCCACATAACTTTCTATTAATGTGCTTTGATACAGCACTTGGGGAACATCCAACTTCTTTTGCAATTAGCTTTTGAGGCTTTCCCTCCTTATGGAGGGTGTCAGTGATGGTTTTCTGCACAACTGTCAGGTCAGCAGTCTTCCCCATGATTGTGATTCCTACTGAACCAGACTGAGAGACCATTTAAAGGCTCAGGAACCCTTTGCAGGTGTTACAGCTTAATTATTATTATTATTATTATTATTAATTTTATTTATATACCGCCCTTCTCCCGAAGGACTCAGGGCGGTGAACAGGGCAATACATGTTAAAAAACAGTACTACAAAAATTAAAAGAGAATTAAACAAGATGCCCCTAAAACAATAAAATAAGATAAAACCCACAATAAAAACCCTAACCCATCCCCCATCAGGCCAGGCCTGCTTGTTCGAATAAGTAGGTCTTCAGATCGCGTCGGAAGGAGCGGAGGTCAGGTGCCATCCGGAGCTCAACCGGCAACTGATTCCATAAAGCCGGTGCGCCCACAGAGAAGGCCCTCCCCCTGGGGGCCACCAGCCGACATTCCCTGACCGGCGGCACCCTGAGGAGGCCCTCTCTGTGGGAACGCACTGGGCGGAGGGATGTTGACGCCGGCAGCAGGTGATCCCCGAGGTACTCCGGACCCAAGCCATGTAGGGCCTTATAAACCATCGTCAGAACCTTGAATCGCACCCGGAAGACAACTGGTAACCAATGCAGCTCGCGGAGTAAAGGTGTAACATGGGAGTACCGGGAAACCCCCAAGACAACTCTCGCGGCTGCATTCTGCACCAGTTGGAGCCTCCGAGTGGTCTTCAAGGGAAGCCCCATGTAGAGAGCGTTGCAGTAGTCCAGACGAGAGGTAACGAGCGCATGAGTGACCGTGCATAGGGCATCCCGGTCTAGATAGGGCCGCAACTGGCGCACCAGGCGAACCTGGGCAAAAGCCCCCCTAGTCACAGCCACCATATGATCTTCTAAAGTAAGTCGTGAATCTAGGAGGACTCCCAAGTTGCGAGCCCTATCTACGGGGGGTAAAAGCTCACCCCCCATAGAAAGAGGTGGAATATTCTGAATATCCCGGGATGCCGGTATGCAAAGCCACTCAGTCTTGTCAGGGTTGAGTTGAAGTCTGTTCCTCCCCATCCAGACCCGAACCGCCTCCAGGCAACGGGACATCACGTTGAGGGCATCACTGGGGTGGTTTGGGGTCGAAATGAAAAGTTGGGTATCATCAGCGTACTGATGATACCCAACTCCAAAACCACGAATGATCTCACCCAGCGGTTTCATATAGATGTTGAACAGGAGAGGCGAGAGGACCGACCCCTGAGGAACCCCACAAACGAGAGACCTCGGGGTCGACCTCTGTCCCCCTGCCAACACCGACTGCGAACGTCCCAGGAGATAGGAGGAGAACCACTGAAGAACTGTGCCTCCCACTCCCAATCCCCTGAGACGCCGCAGCAAGATACCATGGTCGATGGTATCGAAAGCCGCTGAGAGGTCTAATAGGACTAGGACAGAGGAATGTCCCCTGTCCCGAGCCCTCCAGAGATCATTCACCAGAGCGACCAATGCCGTCTCCGTGCTGTACCCGGGCCTGAAACCCGATTGGCACGGGTCTAGATAATCCGCTTCATCCAGGACCAGAGGGAGCTGATGCGCCACCACAGTCTCAACAACCTTCGCAAGAAAGCGAAGGTTGGAGACTGGACGAAAGTTATTTAACACAGCTGGGTCCAAGGCAGGCTTCTTGAGGAGGGGTCTCACCACCGCCTCCTTCAAGACGGCGGGGAAACTACCCTCACTCAAAGAAGCAGATATAACCGCCTGGAACCAGCCTCGTGTCCTCTCCCGAGCTGCATAAACCAGCCAAGAAGGGCACGGGTCCAATAAACATGTGGTGGAGCTCAACCTCCCCATAATCCTGTCCACTTCCTCAGGGGTCACAGAATCAAACTCCTCCCAGATGACATCGACAAGACCGCCCGTATCCTGATCGCCAGACCCTGCCCAGTTGGAGTCCAGACCGGTCCGAATCCGAGCGATTTTATCCGACAGATGTTGACCAAACTCCTCGGCACGACCCTGCAAGGGTTCCTCCCTCACCTCCTGATTAAGGAGGGAGCGGGTCACCCTAAACAGGGCGGCCGGGCGATTATCTGCGGACGCGATGAGGGCAGAGAAATAATTACACCTCGCCGCCCTCATCGCTGCGAGATAAGACCTAATAAAGGTTCTTAGACGCAACCGGTCGGATTCGGATCGGCTGGACCTCCAACAGCTCTCTAGGCCCCGTTTCCGACGCTTCATCTCCCGGAGCTCCATGGAGAACCATGGAGCTCGTTGGGATCTGCACCGGGTCAGGGGCCGCGAGGGTACAACTCGGTCAAGTGCCTCAGTGGCCGCCCTTTCCCAGGCTTCCACTAGGTCATCCGCCGAGTTGTGAGCAACGGAGGCAGGTGGGGACCCCAGCACTGCCTGGAACCTATCAGGATCCATTAAGCGCCTGGGACGGTACCATCTAGTTGGCTCCATATCCCCACGGCGGGGGGTGGCAAAACGGAAGACCAGCCGCAGGAGGTAATGATCGGTCCATGACAGGGGCATAATAAATGGAGAGCCCCCACCAAGATCATCAAACCACCGTCCAGATAAAAAAACCAGGTCAAGGGTGTGGCCTCCCTTATGAGTTGGTTCAGAAATTACTTGCGTCAGGTCCATGGCCGTCATGGAAGCCATGAACTCCCGAGCTAACTAATTAGCTGATTAGAGTGAGAGACTTTGAGCCTAGAATATTGCACCTTTTCACAATATTCTAATTTTCTGAGATTGTGGATTTGGGGTTTTCATGAGCTGTAAGCCATAATCATCACAATTATGACAAATCACAGCTTGAACTATCTTGCTTTGCATGTAATGAGTCTATCTCATATATTAGTTTCCCCTTTTAAGTTGCATTACTGAAATAAATGAACTTTTGCACGATATTCTAATTTTTCGAGTTTCACCTGTATATTAGGAATGCATTACTGCTAGTATGGACAAAAATTAAACAACAACAGTATTTGGAAAAAAAACAGTCTGGTTATCTACAATGGAGCTGCTAATACATCCAAACGTAATTAATATGGAAAAAATTATAAGATACAATGATTTACTAAATGAAAAGGGGGAACTCAAAACTAAACAGGGTTGCTGGCCCTTGGTTTACCATTGCCGGAGGGCGAGGAGGCACCGCCCAGGTCCTTGTCCGATTAGAAGCAAGAGGCTCCATAATCATAGGGTGCCCGGTTGTAGGCGATGACCGTGTTGGGACTGGACTGTTGGAAGAAGCAAGAGGAGGAGTAGGGTTTCTTCAGCAGGCTACCGGTCACATAAGAAGCTGGGAAGTGCCTCAGAGAGCCTCGTAGTCAGCCGCAGGATGACAGAGGGGGATCTGCCCCAGGAAGGACTTTTGCCCATTCGACAAGCTTCCCGGGAAATCGAGATTCACAAAATAAAAACTCAAAGACGCTCCCCAGATCCCGGACCGTGAATAGTTGTGTATTACCTGTAGTAGATTTGGCTATAACTATTAGTAGTCATGCGAGTGGTTTGTTTCTGGATGGTCGAGCGTCAAAAGCGGTAACGGCAAATTTCATCAGCTGACGGCGCGGCGACCAATGAGCGACCGGCGGCCGGCCTTCTCCCCTGGGACCCGCAGTGCTGACCAGCAAAGTTCTAAACAAACCCCTTTCCCCGCATACACGCACAGTAGCCGCCAAGCCTAGCAAATGGCCACCGGCAGCGATCTTCCTTAACGCCAAAACGGAAGGCAGGGGTTGGGGAAGGAATTGACCTCGAGTAACCCCCGGGGAGGAAGTGGGCGCTCTTAAGCCCGTAGATCGAGCGGGGTATTCCCACCTTAAATGAATGAATAACTCCAGGTAGAGACCCCCAGAGCTGGCAGCAAAGAGGCACCCCCGAAAATTTTTCTTACCAAACCCGCGGTCTATCTAGGTGAGAAACCACTTCTTCCCCCACCCCCAATTCACCCTCTTGCCAGGAACTTGCGGTCTCTGTCCCAGCCCTGTTGCAGTGTCGAAATTAAAGAAACCGGATGGTGGAGAGGCGGTATCTAAGAAACACTTGAAAGTGGGAACTTGACCAACTGTCTGCAAAAGGGAGAAACTGCCAGTTGGGGGGGGGGGGACGGCGAACAAGAGATTTGGTCTCAGTGAACCGCCTCCCTCCAGGCCCGTGTCAAAAGCAATAGAACGAAGGTGCCCAAGGCATGTGAAATATTTTCCAGACTAATACAATCAGCAACTATAATTCAAGCGAGTTGCATGATTTCCCTGAAACGCACGTATAAGTTTGTGGGAGAGTGTGTGCACGCATCTACATACCCGAGAATGGCTAAGGGAAAAGATCCGTTTTGTTCAAGGTGATTCTAGATAATGTAATGCAGTCAATTTAATCTTCAGCTATGAGCTGGACAGGAAACTATTATTCTCTGACACAATTGTTGCTGCTGCTCATTGTTTTCAGTGTGGGTATTTCAAAGGAAACCTCTCCGAAGCTGCTAGCCACTGCTTTGAAGAGAGGAAATTATTCCAATAAAAATTCCCCCCTGTTGTTAGTCTTTTAACTCCCCAAATAATACTTCAGTTTTATAATAAATCTCACAGGAGGTTGGGGAGCAATTAAGTCATCCCATCTTAAAAGAGACAAAGAATAAGAAAAAGAGCATCTGCAGATACAGTACACACTTTTAGAATATGCAAACATAGCAGTAATTTCAAAATACAACAGAGAAAATATCTAGGCCTGAAGTTAGAAAAATCTTGAGGGAGTGAGCAACTTGGAAAGGAATGAGGTCTTTAACATGGATGTTGGCAACTTCCAAAATGATTTCCGTTAAATCTTCTCAGTCTTACGACCCAGGAAATATGAATAAGATTAAAGCCCCATATTTTGTGTCAATTGTTTCTGTCCTTTGTTAGGTGCTCTTCTACTTTCTGAATGACTGCTTTAATAACTGGCTCTTTGTTGGCTTGAAAACCATAATGCCTCTGGTCAGTTGGCTATTTTTTATTTCCTGAATCCAGTTAGGGTATCTATAAAACAGCAGTAAGTTAAAATAGGCACTATCACTGCCACAAACCCTTTATAGTCACCAGCAGTCTTTTGGTCCTTAATGGTGTGAGATTTAAAAGCCCCAAATCTGATACAACTCGAAGACAAGTCTGGTTAACAAAGGCAAAGATTTATTGAAAAGAAAATTGAAAATAATAAAGAAAATAAAGAAGAAAGCGTTTGCAAACGCGGCCTCTTAGACCCTTCCCAAGTTGGATTGGGTTCAAAGAGCACGCTGAGCAAGTTTCAAACTAGGCATTTATACTTTCTTTTCTCCATACGTGCCCCCCTAAGAAACCTAAGTTAGTCTTTGAAGTCATTTACATTTCTAAAAGATCTTCTTTGAACCTTTACTTCCAAAAGACTTATTGTAACAACTTCCTTACATTCATCACTACACTATCTTGTTTTACTCACCTTCTTGAGGTGAGTATCCTTTTTAACATTTCAAAAGAACTTTGTTGATTACCATGTGTGAATTCTCTGTCTAAGCAGGAAATAGATGG
>JAKJMR010016998.1:107901-124420 GCA_024449315.1 Daboia siamensis
ATCCAACTTCTTTTGCAATTACCTTTTGAGGCTTTCCCTCCTTATGGAGGGTGTCAATGATGGTTTTCTGCACAACTGTCAGGTCAGCAGTCTTCCCCATGATTGTGATTCCTACTGAACCAGACTGAGAGACCATTTAAAGGCTCAGGAACCCTTTGCAGGTGTTATGGCTTAATTAGCTGATTAGAGTGGGACACTTTGAGCCTAGAATATTGCACCTTTTCACAATATTCTAATTTTCTGAGATTGTGGATTTGGGGTTTTCATGAGCTGTATGCCATAATCATCGCAATTATGACAAATCACGGCTTGAACTATCTTGCTTTGCATGTAATGAGTCTATCTCATATATTAGTTTCCTCTTTTAAGTTGCATTACTGAAATAAATGAACTTTTGCACGATATTCTAATTTTTTGAGTTTCACCTGCTAATGAAAATGGGGCAAGAACAGTGTTGATGGGAGTTGCTATGATATGAAGGTTAGGGGAGATGTAGAGCAGAAACTGAGTCCTGCCTTGCATGTATAAAAGATTTGGTGTGGAGTATTGATTAATATAAAGCTTTTAAAACATTTATTGCAAGGCTGTTATTAAATATGCTGTAATATAAGCTTTCTTCTCAAGTCCTTGATAGTCCAAATTTTATGAGATAAAACCTGATTTGTAACCATTGTAAAATCTATTTCATCTTTTCTTTCATATTGCACACCTGAAGGCTGATTCCTTGTTTTGTCTGAAAATTGTCCATCATTAATTGTGCTTGATGCAATTTTAAAAGTCAATTTAAGCAACAACCACCTGCTCTTCCACCAGTTTCTTCCCTCACTCTATACTTGTTCAATATAAAAGGCTGCAACTTTCCTGCATTTCAGACAATTTGTATATTAGAAATGTCTATTTCTTCTGTTTTGAACTCCATAAACTGGGAAAATCTGTACTGAACCAGGTAACTTTGTAGTGCGATGACAGATAAAAAAACTTCTCTATAAATTCCACCATTAAAGTTTTGACTAATCTTTATTCATAACTTGTACCTTACAATGTGTTTTTTCTGCTTTGTTCACTCTGAATGGTGAGGTATTTCATGTTAAAATTAGAAGGGGCAGGGAAGTTTGTGTGTATATGAATTATCTTTGACATTTGCTTTTGTGTTATCACCCAAGTTTGTTTATGTTACACACATAAAAATGCTCGTTGATGGTACATTGTGTTTCTTTGCAAGCAAAGAATATATGTGTGCATATGTCCTACTGTTCATACAATGAAATATAAGACATTTGTGCAAGTAAATTATCTTCAACAAATGATGGTGCCATCACTACCCCAGTTACCTGGAAGAAAACACCAGCACAAACTCATTTGTAGAGTTATTCACCAAAATGGGAGATGGAGGTAGAAAGTTACTAGGTTTTGTGGGCACAATCCTGCTAGATTTCATGTGCAGCTTCTTGCATTGGAACCAACTGTGATAAATAGATCCTGTTCTACTTAATGTAGACATCTAAGCTGGTTCCATGAGTTTGGCTTCAGTGGGGCTAGGATTATGGCCTTCTTTTAAACTTCATCACATAAGTGTAATTCAAATTTGGGGCTTGAATGCATCTTATCTGCCTAAATGAAAGTCCACATTTTGCATAGGTTACAATTGCCAGTATGGATATTCTCAGAGATCTGAATCAGAGCAGAAGGCAAAAGTAACAAACACAGCTTCTTTTCCATGGTGTATCTTTAAATATTTCTAAAATATTGCCATACTTTTGTACTTTGCCTCAATTATCCACCCCCATTAAAAAAAAAACCTGAAGCAAGGCAGGCTGCTTTCACATTAAAATTCTAAGGAGGTAAAGGATAAAATGTTAGTGGAAAGTGGGCCAATGTCTGATACTTTGTTTGCCTCTAAATGTAGCATAATTTTCATGCAAAAAGTGGAGGTGGGTTATCCTTTAAAAATGGGAGCGGCTCTCTGGTAAAATGGCGCCTTTCTAAATCCTGCCTCTTTCTTGGTGATGAGCAAAAGGGCATAAATCCGTTGTTTATGAAAATTTACAACTTTGCGATGATTCAGGTTCTCCATTGGTTGTCAACGGTCATGTGGGTGGTAATCGTTAACATGATTTTTTTAATAATTTCCCTGGCAAGAATAGAGCTGCATTCTTTTGCTCTGCTCTGGATCTCTTCTTTTTCAGCCCCCCCTCCACCTTTCAACCACCCATCCGGGTTTTCATATGTCCTTTGTATGTCAAAAAGGAGTCAAGTGGAGGGAGATTGGGTATGGTCAGTCGCCTGGAACGCAGATCTGGAATGGCATTTTCCATCTTTTTTTCAGGAAGGTGTGGTATCTTGGATTCAAAGCTGTGGAGTGGCATATTTTCAACTTGTTCTGGCTTCAATAGGAAGGCCATTCGTCTCCACTGCAACTAAAGCGACAGCTGTCGAAGTAGCCGGGCCTCCTGCCAGCCAGGACATACAAGGTGAGAAAAGCAGAGAAGAGCGTGAGCAAGCAGACCCGGTTAGTTACAGGAGGCAGATTCTTAGCCTCGAGCAGAAGGGTGATTTGCCCAAGAGTGAGAAAGAACCAATGCAATCCGGGGCTTCTTGGAGTTTGCCTGGCTCATACAAATCAGAGTCGGGCTCTAAATGTCATCCTGACACTGCTACGGTTCCATTGGCTGCATTAAAAGGCTGCCTTTGGAAAGCGTGCTGAGTTTCTAGAAAACCTCTCGCGAACGGCTGCATTCGTATAACGGCGGGTTTGGAAAACCCAGAAAGGTGGTGTCTAACGCATACGGGCTGGTTTGGTTCTTGCAAAGGTTTAATTTGCAGTGGAAGCTATTAAGAGGTTGCGTTTATTTGTTTGTATGTGAGAGGAATGGAAATAAATTGGTGGACGGAGGCGGGTCCTCACGCGTTTTAGAATTTTAGACGGCGATTAATTCTGGTGATAACTTTAGAGGCAAGACCTGAACGCAGTATTGCGGTGTTGCTTATATGCACGATTGAGAGGCAGGAACATAGTTTTAAGAACCCGCACATTTGTCATTAATGATTCGTGGCGGGGGTGGGGAGAGGGAATTAAATGCGTTAAGGAACCTTTTGCAGCATTGTTTAATAAAAACAGTACATTTTCTTAATAACTGGAATAGGTGGTAAATTGTAGTTGTGAGAGTGGTATGCAATATTTTCATGGAAGCAATTGTCTATGGTTCAGCCAAAACATGGCTGTTACCCATTTGTAACGAGAAAAATATTTGACTGTGCGACCTAAAACGCGTCTCTGTTCTTATATTTATCTCCGCCGTTAAGGGCGATTCGCGATTTTCTTGAATATCCAAAACGATAGGTTTTCAAACCCCCTTTCAACCCGTTCCCCGAATTGATGAAAAAAATACAGTATGTATGCATTACTTTGCAGTATCTGCTTGACTACAGCTGCAGTGAATGTTGGATTATTTATCCGCGAGAGAAGTGCACTCGGTAGTGCCACGATGTGGCCCTTGAAGTTACTAGGCGCTGAAAGGGTCGAGGGCAGCCACCAGGTACGTAAATAAATAATTAAAAGGGAGTCTATAAATAAATCACGACTGAATGTGTTGTTTATCATTTGGTCGGACCGTATCCACACACGGAGACGTCGTTACCCTTTTTTAGGTGATTTTTATATTTTAAATGTACATAAGGGAAGGCGGAAGGACCCTTAAAAATATGATGGTGCTAACCGTTAGGGCGACCTAGAGACGCTGACGAGGGTTACTAATACACGTCCAATCTAAACAATGGCAGGGATTGAGAGATCTTTAGCTAAATCTTAGTTGTCCATTCCCTCCATGCACATCAGAAGAATTTGTGGATTGTAAATGGATTTGTACCTTCCCAGAAAAGGAGCTTTTAAACTTAAGAGGGCTACCACTTCTCTCCCCCCACCACCTGTGTTCTAACTTTGACTTATGGTTTGGATTGAATGAAAGAGAGGGAAGGGCCGGGGTTGTGGGAGGCCCTCGTTGTTCAAATGGTAGTCACGTGTTTTAAATCAATAGAGGTTACTTGAAAGAGTTTTGAAGTTTGACCTGTTTTGTTGTGTTTTTCAAGGCACCATTCAAGCTGTTTATCTTGCTTCATTAAGAAAGTACCTCAGAATTTGTCTGGATTCTTCTGGGAAGGTGCAGACTTTGGCAAAGCTTCTGTTTAACATACAGTATGTGTGTCTCCAAACATCTAGATAGAAGTGGGGAAAGTACTACTAATACAAATTCATTTCCTGGACCACAGCCATTTTTTTTTAATTTGCTCTAGTTGGTGTTCTAGTAATTATAGATTTTATCTTTTTCAATTTTAAATTATGTTTGCTGTGGATTTAAGGGGAGAATTCCCTGGTTATTGCATTAAATCTACAAATACAGGCAATCCTTGACTTACAATCAAAACTGACTCCAAAATTTCTGATGCTAAGCAAGACAGTTGTTAAGCGAATTTTGCCCCATTTACAATCTTTCTTGCCACAGCTGTTAAGTAAACCACTGCAGTTGTTAAATTAGTAACAGCTGCTAAGTGAATCTGGCTTCCCCATTGACTTTTGATTCTATGTATGTTGATAAGTAATATGTGTAAACCAGCTTTTTTTCTCTGCCTCTCGCATTTCCTTCTCTCGATTTCTTGCACTCTAAAATGTTTAAAAGGAATTCATTCTTGTATTCAGTAATGACTATTCTCCACTTTGGGGAGTATTTACCCCAACAATTACATTTATAGCTCTTCATTTAGTAGGAAAAGAAAAAAAAACATTTGGAAGTCTTTTCAGGGGAGAAAAATCCATTGTTGAAACGGTCTCTGTGAAATTCCTGTGAGATTTAAAACCCAAAATCTGATACTCACAACTCGAAGACAAGTCTGGTTAACAAAGTCAAAGATTTATTGAAAAGAAAATTAAAAATAAGAAAGAAAGTGTTTGCAAACGCGGCCTCTTAGACACTTCCCAAATTGGATTGGGTTCAAAGAGCACACTGAGCAAGTTTCAAACCAGGCATTTATACTTTCTTTTCTCGATACATGCCCCCCTAAGAAAGTTAGTCTTTGAAGTCATTTACATTTCTAAAAGATCTTTTTTGAAGCTTTTTAACATTTCAAAAGAACTTTGTAACAACTTCCTTACATCCCTCACTATCTTTTTTGCTCTCCTTCACATGCATTTTCCATAAATTCTCTCACACATTGTCCATGAAACTTGTCTCATTGTTTTTTTTTTCATTTACTTTTACAACAATAAAATCTGCAATTTACTATTTGTAGTGTATGCCTTTAAAGCATACACGGAAATGTCAGCACAGCAGGGGGCTGGACAGTTCCAGGCTATAACCGCTTTGGCGGGAAAGCCTGAATAGAGCGAGTCGTTGACAGCCCCAGGGCATGGTCAGCTCTGGCGGGAAGCCAGGGTTTAAATCCATTGGCCACCTGCACTGGCGGGAAGCCCAGGTTTAAATCTATTGGTCACCATTCACCTGGGCAGGTATAAAGAGACGCCAGGTAACCCCTTTGCCCCAGCTTCATTTCTGACTCAATAAAGAAATACTACGCAGCTCAAGTGTCTGTCTCTCCATTCAACCACGCGACTTTGCACTGGCAACGAAGGTGGGATCCTGCACCGGACAACGCTAGCCGCGGATGGAATCCAATCGGTAGCCCCGGATCAAGACACAGGACGACCGAGACGGCGGAATGGCACAACTGGGTCAGTATCCCCTTTTCAATAGCACCCACCCAGAGGAGTGGGAAGCCTTCGTAGGGCAGCTCAAGTGCTACCTACGGGCAAACGGGGTGAAAGATGACTGACAGAGAGCGGCAGCACTACTCTGCAGCTGTGGCACGGAAACGTACCAGCTGGCGGTCGGTCTCTGCACACCTGACGACATCCACTCTGTCGGGTACAACGAGCTGCTGGCAAAACTGACCAAGCACTTCAAGCCCGAGACGTCCGAGATCGCCTGGCGGTATCGTTTCGAGAAGCGGGACCAGCGGCCAGGTGAGTCTGCCAAGCAACACATGGCCGCCCTGAGGCAGGCAGCTCGCCTCTGTAATTTTGAGAATTTAGAGATCTGGCTGCGGGATTGGATCATCTGCGGGTTGAGGGACAGGAAGCTGTGCCAGAAAATTTTTGCAAAACAGAAGCTGACCCTGAAGGATGTCCAAGAGGAATTCCTAGCCTGGGACATGGCCGAGGAGTCCGACGCGAGGGAGGGCGAGTCCATCCACCAGTTGAGTGGTTACAGCGACGCGGACAGGGCAGAGCTGGAGGTGGACGCCATCCACCGACAACAGCGACCCGTCACCTCCAACCGAGACAACGTGAGGGAGCCAAGACCAGCCGCGGCGGACACAAGATGCCAGGAGTGCAGGTGCGGAGCGAACGGCCCCCGGTCTACCCAACTCCACGGCCACAGCACGAATTGGCCCCAGTCTACCCAGCATTGCGGTTGCAGGCCCCGGTCTATCCAGCACAGCGGCTGCGGACAACCCCAGTCTACCCAGTGTTCCGGCTGTGGCACGAACAGCTCCCGGTCTACCCGTTGCGCCAGCTGCGGAGGACAGCATCCCCGGTCTACCTGCCGTTTCAAGTCGGCCAAGTGTCGGGCATGCGGGAAAACCGGGCACATCGCGGCGGTCTGCAGGAGCAGGCAGTGGGATAGCCTGCACGAGGTGGAGGCAGAGTTCCAGTTCACTACAGGTACCGGGGAGCAGTTGCCGGGACAGACGGTCAGCCACACGGCGGGACGGCCGGACGTTTATCTAACAGGGGCCCCTGCAGCACTAACCCCGAAAATAAAATTGAGGGTGAAGCTGCAAGGGGTCCCCTGCACGATGGAGCTGGACTCAGGGTCAGCTGTGTCCATCATCTCTGCCAGAACATTTAAGGAGATTTGCAAGCGGAGCAGCCAACGGGTTCCCTTGAGGCCATCCAGACTGACCTTCTCTGACTTTCAAAATTCACCTATTAACGTCCGGGGGGAGGCGTTGGTGAGGGTTCAGTACAAGGGGTTTGAGGGGAAATTGAGTGTACTGGTTGTCGAAGGGCAGCGGACCAGCCTCGTGGGGTTAGGGTGGTTCAACGCGCTGGGCATCGGAATCACGGGGATTCACCAGATGCGGAGCTGCCTTTCCCTTAAAGCTGTCTGCAAGGATTTTGCGGACGTGTTCGTCGGGCAGCTGGGAAGGTACACAGGTCCCCCAATCTCATTTAAGTTAGACCCCCAGGTGCAACCCATAAGAATGAAGGCTAGGAGGGTTCCGTTCACGCTAAAACACAGGATAGAGCGGGAATTGGATAAGCTGGTAGACCAGGGAGTGCTAACGCCAGTCGATGGAGCGGAATGGGAAACCCCCATCGTAACGCCGCTCAAGGCAAACGGTGAAATTAGAATTTGCGCCGACTATAAGGGGACAATCAACCGGGCTCTGAGCGCTCATTCTTACCCGGTTCCTGCGGTAAACAGCATTCTGGTGTCCCTGCAAGGCGGGTCGGTGTTCGCTAAACTAGATCTTGCCCAAGCTTATCAGCAGCTGCCGGTAGACCCAGGGGCTGCTAGAGCACAAACAATAATCACACACAAAGGGGTGTTCCGGGTAGACCGGTTACAGTTTGGGGTCAGCGTGGCTCCTGGAATATTCCAGAAGGTGATGGAAAAGACCCCCAAGGGAATACCAGGGGTTTGCCCCTATTTCGATGACGTCCTGATCGCAGCCAGCTCCGAGGACGTACTAGCAGCCCGATTGAAGACAGTACTTGAGAGGTTCAGGGGTGCAGGGTTGAAGCTCAAAAGGGAGAAATGCAAGATTGGGGTAACTGAGACAGAGTTCCTGGGGTTCAGGATTGATGCTCAAGGCATCCACCCATCTGCATCCAAAGTCAGGGCAATCAAAGAAGCCCCTACTCCCAAAAACAAGTCTGAGTTGCAGGCATTCCTGGGCCTCCTCAACTTTTACCACACTTTCCTGCCACACAAGGCTACAATTGCAGAACCCTTACACAGGTTGCTTGACAAGCAAGCATCCTGGGACTGGACTGACAAACACGCAAATGCATTCAAAACACTGAAGAACCTGTTAGCAAGCAATGCCACAGTCACCCACTTCAGGGAGGACCAGCCAATCTGCCTTGCTTGCGATGCATCCCCTTATGGGATTGGGGCAGTTCTCAGCCATTTAAGGGAAGATGGAACTCAGGCCCCCATCACCTACTACTCCAGGACCCTGTCAGCTGCAGAGAGAAATTATGCCCAGATAGACAAGGAGGCACTGGCAGTGGTTGCAGGAGTAAAGAAATTTCATGACTACCTTTATGGTAGGGAATTTCTAATTTATACAGACCATAAACCATTATTAGGGTTATTTACAACAGAGAAGCAGACACCACAGATCCTGTCACCCCGGATGTTACGCTGGTCCATATTCCTGTCCGCTTACTCATGCAAACTGGTACACAGGCCGGGCAAAGGGATGGGGCATGCCAATGGCCTCAGCAGACTTCCCCTAAGGGACACTGAGCCAGACCCAGCACCGGCTGTCCAAATACTGGCAATACAGGAACTGCCAGAATGCCCCCTCAATGCTAGGGACATAGCCACAGAGACCCCCAAGGACAAGGTTCTGAGCAGGGTACAATCATGGGTGAGCAGTGGGTGGCAGGACAAATCACCAGGGCAAGAGTTCATTGCTTACTTCTCCAGAAGGCATGAACTGTCCACACACAAGGGATGCCTTTTGTGGGAAAGTAGAGTCATCATCCCCACGAGGCTCAGGGAAAGAGTCCTCCAGTCATTACACGAGGGCCACCCAGGAATAGTAAGAATGAAGGCCCTGGCAAGGAGCTACCTGTGGTGGCCAGGGTTGGACAAGGAGGTAGAAGGACTAGTAGTGGGGTGTTACACATGCCAGAGGACACGGCCAGAACAACCACATGCACCAGTTCACAAGTGGGAGGAAACACACTCACCATGGTCCAGAGTGCATATAGACTATGCAGGCCCATTCCAAGGTCACACATTTCTGGTAGCAGTAGACAGCCATTCCAAATGGCTGGAGGTGGTGCCCGTGGGCAACATGACCTCAGCAGGAACCATTCAAGCATTGAGGGGGATGTTTGCTACACATGGTCTGCCTGATGTAATCGTGTCCGATAATGGAACACAATTTACTTCCTCGGATTTCCAGGTGTTCCTGAGGACCTTGGGGATTAGGCACGCCACCTCGGCTCCTTTCCACCCTGCCAGTAACGGATTGGCAGAACGATTCGTGCGGACAACAAAGGATGCCCTCAAGCGCATAGTACAGGGAAATTAGAAGCAAAGACTAGCCACATTCCTCCTACACCAACATGCAACACCCTGCACCGCCACAGGCAAAAGCCCAGCGGAACTCAGATGGGGCAGACGCCTCATAACAACATTGGACAGGCTTCACCCAGACAGGGTAGCAGCAGACGCCGGGACCCCCAACATCAAAACAAGCTTCAACACAGGAGACCCCATCTGGGCTAGGAACTATAGCACAGGCCATCCATGGATGCCAGGGGAAGTATTAGAACAAACAGGACCCCTTTCCTACAGAGTAAGGGTGGAGGGGGGACTCCTTTGGAATAGGCACCTGGATCAGCAGAGGAAAAGGGCTCCTGAAAGGGTTATAGAGGACACACTGGGGGCGGAGGAGGAAGAGCCAACACAAACACAGACGCAGACACCCAGGAGGGTTACCAGAGGGGCACAGTGGCAACCCCACCCCAGGCAGGAGACTGACAGAGAAACCAGGCAGTCACCAGAACCCAGCAGAACACAAAACCCAGGCACTGCAACACACACACACACACACACACACCACAATCCACCACAACATTCACAACAAGGAAGAGAGCCTAGACACAGCACCACACCACCAGGGGAACCAGTTCCAAGAAGATCAAGCAGGCCACACAAGGCTCCAAGCTACCTCGCGGACTATGTGCATTCTTAGGGGGGTGGAAAAGCAACCAAGGATTAACAATTGTAAACTCTTGTATATGTAAATTTTGTGTATAGTGTAAATAAGTGTATATAGTTATGGAGACAGAATGACAGGGGTTAATTCCTCACTATGGGGGAAGGGGTGTAGTGTATGCCTTTAAAGCATACACGGAAATGTCAGCACAGCAGGGGGCTGGACAGCTCCAGGCTATAACCGCTTTTGGCGGGAAAGCCTGAATAGATCGAGTCGTTGACAGCCCCAGGGCATGGTCAGCTCTGGCGGGAAGCCAGGGTTTAAATCCATTGGCCACCTGCACTGGCGGGAAGCCCAGGTTTAAATCTATTGGTCACCATTCACCTGGGCAGGTATAAAGAGACGTCAGGTAACCCCTTTGCCCCAGCTTCATTTCTGACTCAATAAAGAAATACTACCCAGCTCAAGTGTCTGTCTCTCCATTCAACCACGCGACTTTGCACTATTCCTTTCACAGCCTGGGACTGGTGGGGGTGAGTGATGTTTGAAGGCTAACACACATTTACATATCAGCAAATTAACTCATTCACTTCCATTCTGACTGCTTCCATAAACAATTTCACATACAAAAATTTCATTTCATACTTTCTCCAGACAAACCATACATTGTTAAATAAGGCCTTTTTGTTTGGTGTTATCAGAGAGGATTTTGACCCTCTTCCAAGTCTTGGAAATAACACAGAACAACACAGACATATATACACAGATCCAAATATATATATAACAAAAAAAAACACACATATCAATTTGGGGTTTTAGGCCAAAACAGGTCTCCCCTTTTAATTAAAAAGGAGGAAAATATTTATGGTTACCTCCAATTTATCCCACCAACTTCAAAAGACAGTGGGGAAAGACTAAAAGGAATTTTGAACCTGGGGTCTTTTGCAGGTGTAAAGGGGGAGGGGGAAAGTAGCACCCTCCTCACCTCACCTTTGACAAAGGAAATTGAATAGTCCAAAGAGCTAGATTAAAAGAAAAAGATAGAAGAAAAACTTGCTTTTATTTCTTTGAATTTTCTTTTCTTTAGGTTTACAACAACAGCTACAACAATTTTTTTATTTATTTTTATTTTAATTCCATTTGTATCCCGCCCTTCTCCCAAGACTCAGGGCGGCTTACAAGCTTAGCAGTAGCCTTCATTCCATGTATATGCCTGCTTATTAGGGCTTTCACACACACCCCAAGCGGCATTATTACAAAGTCAGCTTAATTGCCCCCAACAATCTGGGTCCTCATTTTACCTACCTCGGAAGGATGGAAGGCTGAGTCAACCTTGAGCCTGGTTGCCCATCTTCTTTGAGAGTTTCCCTGATTATGGTTCCCTGAGGTGATCTTATGGCCACTCAAAATGTTCAACACCAGTTCGCTTCCCTTCAGGCTGTCCTTTCCCCTCGCGGGTTAAGGAAATGCAACCTTTCAGGTCCGCACTCGCTTTGGACTTACCAGTGTTCCCAGAACACAGCCCATCACACTCACACAGCCATTATCGCAGAAACCTCCCACAATCGCTCTCCTGACCACCCAGGTACAATTGCGTGCTTCCCTCCTTCGGGGCAAAAGTTTCTTACCTGGGCCAGTGCACTGGGTTACCTGGTCCTGGGCCTCAGTTGTTGACTCTCTTCCTTTTTCCTATTCTTTGATTTTGTAGACCAGAATTGTTAATTTAGTTTGGCTCAGAGCCTGCAATGGGAAGCTAGATCTCAGACAACTCCAGGCAGTTGAAATCAACAGGTGCGCCCCTGGACTTTACTGAGAACAGCTCCCCCCAAGAGGCTCTTTCAAGCCCCACGTTTGGTTGCCAAGATTGTGAGATTTAAAAACCCAAAATTTTGATACAACTCAAAGACAAGTCTGGTTAACAAAAACAAAGATTTATTGAAAAGAAATTGAAAATAATAAAGAATATAATGAAGAAAGAAAGCGTTTGCAAACGCGGCCTCTTAGACCCTTCCCAAGTTGGATTGGGTTCGAAGAGCGCGCTGAGCAAGTTTCAAAGCAAGCATTTATACTTTCTTTTCTCGATACATGCCCCCCCCCCTTAAGAAACTTAAGTTAGTCTTTGAAGTCATTTACATTTCTAAAAGAACTTCTTTGAACCTTTACTTCCAAAAGACTTATTGTAACAACTTCCTTACATCCATCACTACACTATCTTGTTTTACTCACCTTCTTGAGGTGAGTATCCTTTTTAACATTTCAAAAGAACTTTGTTGATTGTTGTTGTTGTTGTTAGTTGCGAAGTCGTGTCCGACCCATCGCGACCCTATGGACAGTGTTCCTCCAGGCCTTCCTGTCCTCTACCATCTTCTGGAGTCCATTTAAGCTCACGCCTACTGCTTCAGTGACTCCATCCAGCCACCTCATTCTCTGTCGTCCCCTTCTTCTATTGCCCTCAATCTTTCCCATCATTAGGCTCTTCTCCAGTGAGTCCTTCCTTCTCATTAGGTGGCAAAAGTATTTGAGTTTTAGCTTCAGGATCTGGCCTTCTAAAGAGCAGTCAGGGTTGATCTCCTCTAGGACTGACCGGTTTGATCGCCTTGCAGTCCAAGGGACTCGCAGGAGTCTTCTCCAGCACCAGAGTTCAAAGGCTTCAATTCTTTGGCGCTCAGCCTTTCTTATGGTCCAGCTTTCACTGCCATACATTGCAACTGGGAAGACCATAGCCTTGACTATACGCACTTTTGTCGACAGGGTGATGTCTCTGCTTTTTAGTGTGCTGTCTAGATTTGCCATGGCTTTCCTCCCCAGGAGCAAGCGTCTTTTAATTTCTTGGCTACAGTCCCCATCTGCAGTGATCTTGGAGCCCAGGAAAATAAAATCTGTCACTACCTCCATTTCTTCCCCATCTATTTGCCAGGAATTGAGAGGGCCAGATGCCATGATCTTGGTTTTCTTAATGTTTAGTTTCAACCCAAGTTTTGCACTCTCCTTCTTCACTTGCAACAAGAGGCTCTTTAGTTCTTCTTCACTTTCTGCCATTAGTGTTGATTACCATGTGTGAATTCTCTGTCTAAGCAGGAAATAGATGGCCCCCACATCTTAGTGTTACATTTGATACAATTCATTGGTGTTACATCTGGTAAACGTCCACCGTTCAAGCCTAAATTTCAGAGGAAGGGGACTCATAAAGGCAGGCTATTTCCGAAGTCCCGCTTTATCTAAAAGAGCCAGTCAAAACAAATGAAAGAGCTTTTGTAGAAAAACTTAATTGCGGCTGGACAGGTGTAAACTCATTAAGGACCGAATTCCAGACAATTTACAGACCCCCCCATTTATTAGGCGCTCCGAAGTCTGGTGCTTTGAAGTCCCCTCTGTGCACAGCAACAGAGGGCGTCCCAGATCCCAAACTCCTGGGACAGACAGCAATTTCAGCTTCCACGGCCCCTCCGTCTTCCTTTCCCGTCGCCAGCACCAATCCCGTTTTTCCCACTTGTGAAGCATAGCACAGAGATTTTGTTTTTTATTTACTTTTTATTTTCACTCAAGGCGTAGTCAGAAACAAAGACAAAAATAACAGCCAGACAGACTCCGTCCCGGCCATCCTGGCGTGGAGGTGGAGGTGGGGGGACTTTTACAGACCTTGAGACCCGGACGAGGTTCTCTTTCACCCTCCTGGGCTTTTACACCCAGAAAGGGTTACAGCTGTCTTTTTCTTTTATTGTATGTTCCTTATACCGTCTTCATACCAGATTTTTGAGCTGGGAGTGCTCGCGTTTTTAGTTTTGAAAGGAAGAGGAGCATTGGAACAGTTTCTGGTGGGCGAAATTTTCTTCAAGTTGTTTGTGGTATCTAAAACTTGGTTCTCGTTGCCTTCCTGAACTTCACTTGGCATTCATCTCAGTATTTCTTGTCCTGTTTAGTGTATGATTTATTATCAATAAAATTAAACTTCATTACAATAGAAATAATTTTGATTAATCTTAAAAGGTAAACCATAGGAAGTAGTTACCTTTTTCACATATAGGTATAGCTCTGATATCTGAGAAGTGCTTTCAGGTGCAAAAACAATGTTCAAGCTAATTTGATTATTAAGGAGATAGGTAAAGGTAAAGGTTCCCCTGCACATGCATGCTAGTCGTTTCCAACTCTAGGGGCCAGTGCTCCGTTTCAAAGCTGAAGAGCCAGCGCTTGGCCGGCATGACTAGACGCCAAAGGTGCACAACGAAACGCTGTTACCTTCCCACCGTAGTGGTCCCTATTTTTCTACTTGCATTTTTACATGCGTGACCCGCCAAACTGCCGACCATTTGATCGACAAGCTCAGCGTCCTAACCCACTGAGCCACCGCGTCCCTCTATTTATATTTATATTTATATTTATATTTATATTTATATTTATATTTATATTTATATTTATATATGGGACGCGGTGGCTCAGTGGGTTAGGACGCTGAGCTTGTCAATCAGAAGGTCGGCAGTTTGGCGGGTCCGAATCCCAAGTGCCGTGTAACAGAGTGAGCGCCTGTTACTAGTCCCAGCTTCTGCCAACCTAGCAGTTCGAAAGCACGTAAAAATGCAAGTAGAAAAATAGGGACCACTCCAGTGGGAAGGTAACAGCGTTCCGTGCACCTTTGGCATCTAGTCATGCCGGCCACATGACCACGGAGACGTCCTCGGACAAGCGCTGGCTCTTCGGCTTTGAAACGGAGATGAGCACCGGCCCCTAGAGTTGAAAACGACTAGCATGCATGTGCGGGGGAAACTTTACCTTTACTATACACGCACACACACACACACACAAAATAAGCTTTTTATTCTAGATTTTGCTTTTCTTTTATGTTTAAACTTTAGAATAAGAAATGAATGATTTATAACTTTTATCCCGTACAATCCAAGGTTCACTGTTCAATGGTACAGAAAAAACTCAGTTTTTACACTACAGAACTATACTCTATAGAAACTTTATAATAAACAACCTGAGTTCAAATTGTATTTTAGCTTACACAATCACATCTGGTACGGCACTCAAGCACAAAAATTGAACCACAAAAATACCACAATAAAACAGTGTTCAAGTATTACAGCAAACCTCTCTCTGCTGTGCTACAAGCAAATAAATTTAACTAACCTATATGGTCCATGAAAAATGGTGCACTAAAAGGTCCTCCTTTCCTTTCCTTTCCTTTCCTTTCCTTTCCTTTCCTTTCCCTTCCTTCCTATCACCCTGGTGCAGTAATGTTCTTTCTTCACTTTACTATGAATAGAAAAAGGGAGAAAAAGAGGGTAGCTCCAAAATAGCACCAGAACGTGGCAGTCTCTCTACAGGCTGGCAAGGTACATTCAAGAGCTGAATTAACCAAGGACAAATAGCAATGAAAAAATAAAAATATGTGAGGCCTGGACAGTTTCAGGGTGTGGGGGAGGGGAGTTGCGTTGTGTGGTGTTAAAGGACCATGGGGGGGGGGGGAGTGGCAGATTTTGCTGTTTTGACAGATTAAACCTGCTGCCCAGCATTATTCATCCTTTGCTTGGTCTTTGTTAATTTTCTTCATTTTCATCCTACGATTCTGAAACCAGATTTTCACTTGTCTCTCAGTTAAATTCAGGAGCCTGGCCACTTCATACCTCCGGTCCCTGGTGAGATACATGTTGAACAGAAACTCTTTCTCCAACTCCAGTGTCTGATGTTTGGTGTAAGGGCAACGCTTTTTCCTAGTGGGCCTTGCATGTAACCAGTTTGCGGCTGGGTTATCTGCAGGGAAACAGGTTGAAGGAAGCAAAGACTTTCACACACAAATGTATATTTCTGACTTCATCATTACCCACCCCCACACCAAATACTGCTAGTTTCCCACCTTCTTTTACTGGGGCAACAATAGGCTTCAAATTGGGACACACTGGAGTGTCATATGGAATTGGAGAAAAATGTCAGCAGCCACCTTCCTTCATATTGTTTATCTAGAATGTAATTTTAAACCTGGCATTTACAGCTTTCTCCCCACACCTCTCCCCATGCCCCAGCTATTAAAAAGAGGGTAGTGAACAACCCATAAAAACAGAGGGCCCATTGAAAATGTGTCCATTTTCTGACCTTCTCTGGTATGTCTCCTTGAATCTTATATGGGGATAAGGGGACAAAAGAACCTACCCACATTTCGGCTTTTAATGATAAACCTGACTTCCCTATGAACCCGATTTGTGGGTGTGTTCCTCTCAAAGATCCGGAGAGAAAGATGGTGATTTTTCCCCAAACTGGGCATTCTTGGCTTTGTGAGCTAAAGGAAAGGGATTCACACCCAGTGTTTTGGATTTCCTTTCCTCACAGCTATACCCCTGCCCCACCCAAATTTACCCTATCTAGCCTTCTAGTGGAAGCCATAGCCAGGAAAAACCATTCATGTGACACTCCCCTGCACACTGTGTCTGAAAGAGGCAGACTGAAACTAAGAATCAGACCATCTCTGTGAATGTCTTCTCCTACCAAGCCTACTGTGCTTTGACTCAGAGAGAGGGGCAAGGAAGAAAAGAAAGAGGCAACACACACACACACACACACACACACA
>JAKJMR010016998.1:124820-150643 GCA_024449315.1 Daboia siamensis
ACACACACACACACACACACACACACAGGGGTTCACACGCCCCAACTCCGGGGAGCCTCTGCACTTTCTATCCCATCTCTGACCACAGAAACCCTCACCCATCTTACCTATCATTCCCCCCCCCCCCAGTTCTTGCCGCATAGCCCAAAGTGGATCTTGCCTGAGAAGCTAGCCACGGCAGACCCTCGCTCCCTCTCTCTCTCTCTCAAGTCCAGCTGGGGCCTGATGCAAGTGCACTTACTTGGATCCAGCTGGGGTTTGTCTCCGTTTGCCTCGCTCTCGCCATTGTTTTCCGAGAATGCCCCTTCGTTGGCTGGCTTATCTCTATCAGCTGGAGGAGAACCACAAGCATAATCAGTCAGAGAGAGTGCATGCGTGTCAAAGGTGGTACAGTTACTTATTTATTTATTTCTCCTGGCCGTGAGCGGTTCAGGTTTAATGCCGTAATGCCTGATGGTTGGCAAGCCGGGGAAAGACAAGGAGGCCGGCATCGGCTCCAGCCACGAACGCTTGTACCTGCCGTCAGGTGGTTGATGATGCACGTAAGGGTGGTAGGCGGCCGGCACATTGTTGACGCTCGGCGGGTGCACGGCATTCCAGGAAGTGCTGAAGACGGACGCTTTCGACTGGAAGCTGCAGGGGGTCAACTCGGGATGCTTTCCGAGGGTCGCCTGCCTGCCTGGCTGGCTCAGGGGGGCCGAGGCGTAGTGTAACTGCACCAGCTCCGCGGTCTCGTGGAGGAGGAACGAGTCCACGTAGTAGCTGCTGAGCGTCCTAGACGAAGACATCGCCACCCCAGCCAAGCCAAAGGAGAGGCAAGCACTGGCGAAATTATGAAACAACAGATTTCATGTAACAACTTAGTCCTTGCGAAGTAGTACAGTCACCTAATAAGTTGAAGGCTGCCTTGCAGCCCATTGGCTGCCGCGTGTCAGGTGCCCGGGCAGCCGAACAATAAAGAATAAATCAGTCCGCAGGCTATTAAATGGGTCAGTGTTTTCCAGCCATCATTTTTATAGCAAAGGCATATGCTCTTTTTTTAATTCAAAGGAATAAGCAAGTTGTAGAGCACGGTTTGTTTTAATTGTGGTCAAATGACATAAAAAGATCAGACTTTTTTTTTAATAATGAATCTTTATTTACATTTTGTGTTAAAAACACACCATACACCAACAAAGACAAAAAAAAACAAAAAAAAAACATTTACAATATACAAAAAACGAAGAAATCAAAAAATTGAAAACCATTTCAAAAATTTCACATTATATCTACTTCTAAACTAACAATTATATTCCACTCATTAAGTCTCTTATAACCATCCAACTCCAAAGCTTATTCATTAACAAAGACTATATCACTTCATTTTTCACCAACCTCCAAGCCACCCTCATTTCTTTAATCTTTTATCCATCCAAATATACCATTTATTCCATGATAGAAATGCTGGTGTCTCTTCTTTACCCTTCAACTTCTTGGTCAATGTGTCTGCTTCTGCACAATCAAGTATTCTCCTAATTATAACTTCATCCGGCGGGGTATGATTTGCCTTCCAAAATTGAGCATACCCCATCCTTGCTGCCGTTAAGATATGTAAAACAAAATACCATATTTCCTTCTTAATATTTCCAGGCCTGGAGCCAAGCAGATACGTCTCTGGTTTGAGATCAACTAAACACCCTGTGATTTCCTCTATCCATTTTTGGATCCTCATCCAATATCTAATCACTTCCGGACATGTCCACCATAAGTGATAGTATGTGCCAATCCTTTTACCACACTTCCAACAATCGGCCAACAATCCGGGGAACATTTTGGAAAGTCTAGCTGGAGGAAGATGCCATCTATAAAGCATTTTGTATATGTTCTCCTTATATGATGTGGAAACCACCAGCCTCATATTAGTCCACCAAATCTCTTCCCATTTCTCAAGTGGAAGTGTATAACCAAAATTCTTCCCCCAGGCAATCATCGCATCTTTTACCACCTCCTCCCCTACTACCCTAGTTAGCAACAATTTATAGCACTTAGATATCATCCCTTTCTCCGGACCCAGCAGAATCTTATCTAATTCCTGCAAATTCAGATAAATACCCCTTCCTTCCTTATCCTTCTTATACCTTGACTGAATCTGCAGGTAGGCCCACCACTCCAATTGAAACCCTTGCTGAGCCAGATCTTGTCGTGTTTTGAGTTCTCCCCTGCTATCTAAAAGTTCTTTATAAGTTGGTCTTCTTCCCTTCTTGAGTAGGGTCGGATGGGTCAAGGCTTCCAAAGTTGATAACCAACACGGAATTTGTGCATAGTACTTAGCCCTTATCTTATCCCAATTCCGAATCAGTATATCCCTTATGTAGTGGCAAGTAAACCGTTTGCTTGGAGGAGTACCTTTCCGCCAAAGAGCTGCATGCCATCCCTGCAACAAGTCAAATCCTTCCAAACTCAGCAATCGATTATTCCTTAGACTTATCCATTCCTTGCCCCAAACTAAGAGGGCAGCCTGATAGTAAAGTTCCCAGTTCGGTAGGCCAAGGCCCCCTCTTTCCTTAATTTCTTGCATCATTTTTTTCCCAATCCTGGGCCGTTTCCCCTGCCAAACAAATCTAGAAACTACCCCCTCTAACTCTTTTAAAAATTTCAGCGAAAGTTTAACTGGTGCTGTCTGAAAAAGAAAATTCCATTTCGGCAAAACATAAGATTTCACCGTGGCTACCCTTCCTAATAATGACAACTGTATCCTACCCCATTTTCCCAGGTCCATTTTTGTTTGTATCAGTAATTTAGAATAGTTATCCTCCCTAATACTTGAACATCTTCCTGTCAACCAGATTCCTAAATATTTTACCTTCTTCACGATTTAAAACCCTGTAGTGTCCTCTAACATCTGTTTACTTCTATTTGAAAGATTTTTCGTCAATATATTTGTCTTATCTTTATTTACTTTTAGACCAGCCACGTTTCCAAATTCCTCAATCCTTTTTAGTAATGCCATGCTGGATTCCAGAGGTTTTTCCAAAACGAAGACCATATCATCTGCAAATGCCTGCAGTTTATAAATTTGGTCTCTTATCTGAAGCCCAGTAATCTCCTCATCTTTCCTTATTATTCTCAGTAGGGGTTCTAAGGTTAGAATAAATAAAAGTGGGGAGAGTGGACAACCCTGCCTAGTGCCCTTACAGATATCAAATTTGTCAGTTAAATTCCCATTTATCAACAATCTTGCTTCCTGCTTAGTATAGATTGCTTTAATCATATTACAGAATTTAGCCCCAAACTCCATATGTTCCAACTGACACATCAGGAAATCCCAATTAACCCTATCAAATGCTTTTAGAGCATCGATAAATATTAAAGCTAATTGTTTATCTGATCGGCTTTCATAATACTCCAGAACGTTTAATATAATTCTGAGATTATCTTTTATTTGTCTAGTGGGAAGGAACCCATTCTGGTCTGTATGTATAAATTGGTTTAAGTAAAATTTTAATCTATCTGCAATTATTGTTGCAAATATTTTATAATCTGAATTAAGAAGGGATATTGGCCTATAATTTTTAATATGCTTTGAAGGGAAGTCATCCTTAGGAATCAAACTAATATTTGCCTCCAACCAAGTTTGTGGGACTATAGCCTCATCCAAAATTTCATTAAATAGATCTTTCATATGTTTTCCCAACGATTCCACTAATACCTTATACAATTCTGCAGGAATTCCATCAGTGCCTGGGGTTTTTTGACATTTCTGTTGTCTGACCGCCTTTTCAATTTCTGCTATTGTTATCTCCTGATCTAAGGCCTCTTTCTCATTAGGAGATAACTTAGGAAGGTCTGACTCCCTCAGGTATTGTTTAATCCTCTCCTCAGGAACCTTTTCTTCCTGATATAATTCTGCAAAAAACTCAATCGCTATCTTTTCTATCCCTTCCTTATCCCCTATCATTGTCCCCCTCTTATCCTCTAACTGCTCAATTCTTCTACTTTCCTTCTCTTTCCTTATTCTATAGCTAAGCCATCTCCCTGGTTTATTGGCATATTCAAAATAGTTCTGCCTTGCCACCCTAATTTGACGTGCTATTTTCTCTTGGTCCCCAAGGTTGAGTTTATGCCTCCAAAAATCCACCTGCTCCTTCCCGTGCACTTTCTGTGGGTTTACCTGGAGAGCCTTCTCTGCCTTAGTAAGTTGCTCAACAATTTCCCTCCTACTTTCCTCCTCCTTCCTACGTTTAACTGCCATCTGTTTTATTATCAAGCCTCTCAAATAAGCTTTAGCCGTATCCCAAACTATTCGTAGGGGCATCCCTTCCGTCCTATTTTCTAAAAAAACCACTCATCTCTTGTTTAATTTTTTGTACAAAAACCATATTCTTCAGGGTCTCCAGGCTCATCATCCATCTTCTCCTCACTCTACTCCCCCTTATCAATGTAATAGCCACCGGGTTGTGGTCCGCCCATTCGTTTGTCAAAATCATGGCATCTTTTGCATAAGGTATCAGCCCATCCGACAACCATACCATATCCAACCTAGACCATGAGTTATGCCTGGGGGAGTAGTAGGTATAACGTTGAGAGGCTGGGTTAATCACACGCCATATATCCCTAAGGCCAAATTCTTCACACATATTCCTAAATACTTTGGGTAAGACCCTCCTATCTTTCCCTTTTTTCTTCTTCAAATCAACCCTCCCTGTTTTGTAATCCTTAGCCCTATCTACCACCGCATTAAAGTCCCCCAAGAGACACATCTGCTCATACTCCAGATCTAATATTTTCCGATATATTTTCTGGAAAAACTCTCCCTGATTATTATTAGGTGCATATATGCCTACCAGTAACACTTTGCTTCCCACCATTTCTATCTCCAGCATCAGGCTTCTCCGGGTCCGCCCATAATTCTTTAGGACACAAGTACTCCTTAACATACATTACTACACCTTTCTTTTTCTCCTCAGCAGATGCTACAAATAATTTCCCTAGTTTAGAGTAACTCAACAAATTAATTTGGCTTTTCTTAATATGAGTTTCCTGAAGGCATAACACATCAGCTCCACATTTCCTTAATCTAGTTAAGATATTTTTTCTCTTAACAGGAGCATTGAGACCATTAACATTGAGTGTCAAAAAAATTCACCCCTTGACACATACTTACTTACGTGGGGCCTTAGATTTGGTAGTCTGTCTAGTTACCCTCTTATATTCTTCTCCCTTTCCCTCTCCACCCCTCTCCCCCCTCCCCCCTCCGCTCCCCCCAGATTCCTCTCCTCCCTCTGACTTCTACTCTCCACTTCTCCATCACTCTCCTGATCACTAGTCCCACAAAAATTTTTATAGAAATCTTGTGCGTCACATAGACTCTCAATCTTTATCTTTCGGTCTTCCCACATCACCAGGAGCCCCTCTGGAAGCAGCCATTTATATGTCACACCTTTTTTCCTCAATTGCGAAGTAACAAATTGATAGCGTTGACGTTGCTCTCGGACCCTTCTTGGCAGTTGCTTAAGAATTGTAACCGGACGGCCTTTATACTGAATTGGTTGATCTCTAGCTCTATGAAGCAATTCATCTCTAAGCGCCTTTTTGGTAAACCTAACATGCACTTCCCTAGGGAGGCTGTATCGCCTGGCATAATTGGTATAAACTCGAAAAGCCTCGTCAATATCTCACCGAACCTCTTTTTTTTCTTTCCCCACCAGATCTGCAATCATTTCTCCTACCACTTCTTCCAGCTGTTCTTCTCTGTCTTCCATAACATTTTGGAAGTGCAAAAAAAAGGCCGCTTTCTCCATCTCCAGGTACACCATATCATCTTCCAGCTTCTTGGATGTTTGTGTGCACCTGTGCTCCCATTTCTCCATCCGCTTCTCCATATTCTCAGAGTCCTTTTCTACCATTTTAATTCGCTCTTCATGCGTATCCAGAGTCACCTGGACTGCACCCAATTTTCCTTTAATTTCCTTCATCTCTTCTCTCATGTCCCCCAACTCAGCCTTCAAGCTGTCAAAATTCCTCTCCATTATGTCCTGCATATTTTGTAACATTGTATAAATCCCTTGAATTGTAGCAGATTTTTCTGTCGCTGGTAGGTTCTCCATCGACTTCCTAACCCCTGGTGGCGTCGTAACCGGAGAGGCCGCTGCTGTCAAGGTAGGGGCCTTCCTTAAGGTTTTAGTTGACGTTGTCGTTAAAGACATTTCAGTTTGTCCCAGGAGGTTTCTCCACACTACTGTACACCACAGGTTGACTCCTTCCCAGAAACTTTATCACAAACCCCGTACTTCCTTCTAATAATTTCACTTCCGCTCTTTAGGTAGAAAAAAAAAAAAGAAAGAGGGAGTCACATCAATATCCATCAGTTTCTATAAGTCCGCAAAGCAATACACTAACTTTTTCAGGGAAGAGAAAGCTTCCACCAATCATGTCATATTCGTAGACAAGTCCATTTAAGCCTCTAATCAGCAAGGCAGCAAAAGACAAAAGGGGTAACAAAAAAAAGAAAAGAAAGAAAGAAAAATATTTGTTGCCAAAACCACCCCCGATAACTGGCTGCCGCTCCTTTCACTTCTGCTTAGCACCCCGCCGGCGCACTCGCTCAGAAAGTCTTTAAACTCACTTCCACCCTTTCTCACTTCCCTGCTTTTTCTCAAACTGTGGAGTCATTGGCTTCGGGGCTGCCAAACTGCAGCCCTCTTTCAAGCCTCCCGATCCTCGGGATGCTTTCCTTTTTCCAACGAGGTGATTGCATCACACCTCACCTCCAAACATGCCCCCTCTGCTTCTCCCAGCCTCTCCAGGGCTGGAAACGGCAGAATATCGCCGCAGGAGGCCTGAAAAACAACAAGAGGCTCGGCCGTCTATCGCCTCTCCTCCCAAGGCAGCGCCATCTCGGACTCCAGCTTTTTAAAAAAAAAAAAAAAAAAAAAACAAGATCAGACTTTTATGAGGGGGTCTATTATGATAACTCTTTTTAAGTGGACCATTTTATATCATAATTAATCATTCCATAAATGGTTCTTGTTGCTTGAGAAAAGAGAAAGCGATCGAGAGAAAGACACCGCGCAGACATGCTGCTCTCCTTGTGATCGGAGACCTCCACATAAAGTTATACAATCGTTTAAGCCATAGAGAGAGAAAATAACTGGCGGCATTCTGTATTTAAATATTTATTTTATTTCATAAGGAGTTATTGTTCCGGGAGCTACAGACTGTTATTAAGTCAGTAACTATGGGCATATTCATTGTCGTTGCTGTTTCACATGCGTAAAAATTTACGAGTGCCTGGAAAGGTTAAATTATACTATTGTGTTTAGTTTGGGAGCTCGCTGTAAATGACAGCGCGCCGCAGAGTTCAGAGCTGACGGGCTGGCAGGAAAAAAGTCAGATCCAAGCCTGGGCTCCTTCTGAAAGACGCTCCGGTCCCAACTTTCAGGCGCCCCAACAGCGGAGGCAAGACGCGGGTGTGATTTCCAGCCCCCAGCGAGACCAACCTCTTTAAAAGCACCTCGTACGCGGATCTTCTCCGAGTCGCAAGAGGGGTTCAGTCGCCGGAGCTCCCAAGCAGACTCGCTTGGAAACTGGGTGTTGTCTGCCCCCTTAAAAATAACTTTTTCGACAGGGAGGTCAATCGATCCCTTTATCTTTTGCCGTTAAGGTAACTTGTAGGTGAGTGGGAAGTAATGCGCTCTCGCACACACACGCGCGAGCATTGGTGGCTGGTGCTTTACTTCTATGGCACTTCCGCAACCTTGCCCACGACATCTCCTTGTGTTGGAGGGTGGTGGTGGTGGTGGAGGAAGAGAATTATGCTTCGAGCTCCGGCTCGTGGACAAACCAACAAAGGACGCGTTTTTAAACAAGGGAAAGGAAGGGTGGGTGGGAGAGAGAGTGAGAGACCGCGCGTAAACTGAAGACTCAGACTTTTTTTTTTTTACCGAGGAAATAGACACACACACCCTCTCCGAACAAGTTGATTGCATGGAGAATCCATACCCCTAGGTCTGTAAGCCTCTTCCAGAAGTGTTACACCTTCTCCTTAGGACGGCGCAAGCACGGAAAGGTTGTGTGAGGCTGGTTGTAGCGTGCGCTTGGGAGATACTGTAGATATATATACTGCTCAAAAAAATAAAGGGAACACTTAAACAACACAATGTACTGTATTTAATAGTAGGATGTCTTATTTTCTGTTCCCTTTATTTTTTTGAGCAGTATACAAACACACATCCATACGTGTGTATGGAGGGTGGGGGTGGGGGGTAATCGCATGCATATCGATCGCCTGGGATCTCTGCGGCATATATATTTATGTAATATCTGTGTCTCTATCTATGGTTGATTCCTAAGAAAGAATGGAAGCCGTAAGAAACAGAAGCCGCCTTCGATGTCAGGTTAAAGCATTTCCCCGTTGGACTTTTTAAATTAGGATTTCAATCCCAAGCAACTGGGTTTGGGGTATAAGTAGTTGTTTCTTTCCTTGTATGCTCTGCGGCTTCTGTGCAGAACCTGGCACATCGGAACCGAGCGGAGGGTTACATATCCCCCGGGGAAACGAAAAAGGTGATTCGGTTCTCTAATCAAGTCCAGTGCTGTGAATTAAAGTTAGGGCTAAATGTGGGGTGTCTAAGACATTTGAATCCAGTATGTTCTCCGAAGGATTCCTGCACTTTCCCCACTGTTGAGGTTGGGTTTTGGGGGGGCGGAGAACCTGAATGAACAGTAAAATAAAAAAAAGACGATGTCTACAATCCCTCTATTTTAACAAATGCTTTAGCGGGAAAATTCAGAGTTGTAGGGGGAACCGTGTGCTAATTAAAGTCATGTGTGAATATTCAGCACAAAAAAGATATATTTCTTATTTGGTTTACATCGCCTCAATGATTTGCTCTTTTTTCCCCAGAACTCTCCGATGGCTAAAAGTTGAAACAAAAAAATAAATAAAATAAAATTAGCAGTCAGCCATATTTTTTTTTTTACCTGAGATCTTGAAATCACAAGAAAGAATATGTTACATATATGAAGAGGAAAATTTTCAAGGGGGTATTATTGGCCACCTTTCCCCCACCCAGTGTTATTTTAAAATCAGACAAAGATTTTTCTATACTAAAAATAGTTGAACTCTACAGCTGTCTCAGTGAGAAACAGGGTATAGGCCACAAAAGAACTAATGAAGGTGTATGTGTGTGTGTTCTCTCCTATACATACATATATATAATGTATATTATAAATGTGTATGTCTCTCTTTGTCTATGTATACACATGGATGCCTTTTTTGTTTAAAACCTAGAGTCTGGTGTTGTGAAATATGTGCAGAGAACTTCCTTTCTCCTAGAAGGAAAAACAATAATCTTAACAGCAGGGTACCTCAGTGTTTACTGTATTGCACTTTGGAAGCTACAGTTATTTATTTTTCATTAACATCTTTAAATGAGAACTAGAAGAATTAAGTTTTATTTATAATAAAAGCATAAAGTCTATATAAATTATTTAAATGGTGACAGTGGAACAACTGCAATAAGATGTAGGTAAAGGGGATATATTTCAATTTGAAATGACAGAAATGTGTAGTGTATAGCAAGGAAAAAGCAGACACTTCCTATGTTCCTCATATTCTTCTCTATGAGATTTTATTTCAATAACATCTATATTTTTGTAACTATGTTTTGTAACCAATCTGGATAATTTTGATATAACAATACAAAACAGGATGAAATTGGCTGGTTTGATTGTATTTATAATTCTATTATCATAAGACAGGTAATAGATTTTCTTTACCCTGAACAAAAATATTTGGGATCTATTTCCAAGGAAGTGTATTTAAGCATGCAGGCATCAGAGATAATCCACTTAAGTACAGTACAGGGCTTCATAGAGAGTGTTTGTGGACATTTAGTTCCAAATTCTGAAATACTAGTTTTCAGCAATCCCTGCCCCATCTAGTATCTAATTCTATGCATATCTACTCCAAAGTAAGCCCCGCTGATTTAAATGGGCTCTACCTCAGCAAGTGTGCACAGATTTCTTATTTGTTATCTATGGAGTACCACTGGGTCATTTAAAATATCTACTAATTTTTAAACGTAAAATATTTGAACCTGCCTCCCAGACAAAGCAAACAAAAGTAAGTTTTCATATGGGCATTTGAGTTGTGAGTTATTGAGATCTGTTTCTTTTTTGCTTTTTTCAGAGTCTGCCATCTGATAAGACCTTTCATAAACTTATTGTTTTCAAATACAGGTTATATGCTTCTAAATTCAGGCTCCTGCTCCTGTGCCTGTCCAGGGATAAGGCTATCTCTCTCCCACATCCACCCAAAAGCAACAGATTTAGAGAAAGATTTGATAGGAGGTCCTCTACTGCACACTTTTCTGTGGAGTTCAGGTGTTCTGAGACTTTTGAGACCATGGCAAATAAATAAGAACTTACCAAGCAATAAAGAAGTAGTATAGGACATATACACCCAAGGATAGCCCTTGAATGTGATTGTGGGAAACCATGTCCTATTTATATATTTCATTCAAAAGCATAACTCCTAGTTCAAAGTGTAAGTGTAATTCACAGGAACATATGTTATATACTTACATATTTGTATGTGTGTATGTAGGGTGCTGTGTGTGTAGGTATGTATATGCTTCATAACCATTCTGGATAATAGTTTGTGTATTTATATAAATGCTTGTATTACACAGGCAAGAAAAGCTTTGCCTGCATAACTTCACATAACTTGTGAATTTCTCAGTAAAATTGTTAAAGCTGGGCCCCTGACCTCGAAATAAATCTTGGGGTTGTGGAAAGAATCCTCCTCCTAATAGAAATTCGAAGCCAGTGGATCTTGCCTAGCCCTGAAGGTCTCTTCCATACGGGTTTTTGTTTTGTTTTAATGCCCCTCTCCACCTTGGCTAATGGAAAGCAGCATTTTGGTGTGCAGAAAGAATATATGGCCTTGGAACTTGATGCCCCCCCTTATTCTTCCTGTAGTTAAAGGCAATATTTTTATCCTCCTCAAACGTCTGTTTGGGATTAGACCTATTTCATGATTATAAACTGAAGCGATAAAGTTTTGTGCTGCAGAGAAAGAAATGTTCAGACTCAACAACAAGAGTACCTAAATCAATGACCTCAGCTTTCAAATTAACAGGATTCCCCATGGCCGCTTTCCCTTAAGCAAAAGAGCCCCGGGTGGGGTGGGGGTTAAAAAGAAAGAATGGGGGAACCCCAGCCCAGTACATAAATACAAGCCAGTAAGCAAGCCCAGCCCTTCCTTATGTCCACCCCTTGTCCCACTGCCATCTCCACTTACCAAGCTCCTTTGTTATAAATATGGAGTCTGATGGGTCTTTTTTTATCGTTTCAGTATAAACGTTTTTGGATAAACAAAATCATTTAGAGCTTAAAAGAGGTGGGTAATGAGAAGTAAAGGAAGAGTGGGGAGATAGGCCGGGAGTGGTTAAAAAGTCTTCCGTAAATAGTCAATTTCTTTTTTTAAAACCGATCTAAAGTCTGTTTTAGAGGAGGAGGAGGAGGCTACCATTAAAATTGTCATCAACCTCATCTCAGCCAACCCCACCCTCCTTCTTTATCTATCTCCTCCCCACCTCGTTGATTCCATTGTCTCAATTTTACAGTTGATATTCATTTGCCGGTATATAGAACCTTACGAGGGCATTTCTGCCTAGTCACATCCTGCAGCCAGGTGAATCATGGCAGAAGACCTGCAACACAGGAAAGTGAAGTTTAAGATCCAAATTCTTATTGCTCACCTTTTTGCATTGCTTTCCTTTAGTGTTTTAGGTTCTGCTTTGTTCACACTCAGAGACTACCAAATTAATTGAGTTATACTTATGAAATAGTAATAATAATGACAATTCCAATTTTCTACATTCAAAGACAGGATTCTCAGCTTCATTAGTCTGTACAGCTCCTCACTCAACTGAAACCACTTCTTCCTCCAAGACCGGTTACAATGCAGATATACTAGCAAGTCGTAAAACTAAACAAAAGCTGACAAATCTTACTGCACCATTGCTGTACGGCCCAGACATATTGTGACTGTCTAGGTGACATTCAAGTAGATTCCTAAAGTAATTGCAGGCAGCTTGGTCCAACTATTCTTTATTGTAAAAGTTATCAAAGATTTAAAAGTAGGGTTCTGAGAGTAAGTAGCCACCAAACCAGATTTTGTTTGGTGATGGTTGCTGTTGCTAAAGCCATTCCACAACTTTTTATTCTTCTAATAAAATATGAACAGTGTCTCCATTTTGGTGCATCTTTGTGCACAGCATCTAGAATATTAATTTATTCAAGACTTAAGAGCAAGAATGAGATTAAACTAAAGCTAGCATCTAAAATAACCTAATAGAATGCTTTGCTTCCAACTGTATTGGTATTTTAATATTTTTAAAATAATAGAAATTTATACATATGTTTCATAAGGTTCTTTTCTTCTCTGCACTACATGCTTGACTTTTTCAATGCCTGTAACTTCACAGCACCAAGGAAATAAGGGTGTTTTCTTTTTTTAATTTCATACAGCCAGGAAATTCTTGAGAGGATACACACATCTTTAGGAACAGAAAAGGCAAAATTGGGGTCTCCACCCCATTCTCCATTTGGATAAATGTTCCTTCCTATCTTTCTTTGTATGTGCTAGTGAAGCATAAGGAACAATAAGAACCATTTGTCTAAAGCAAAAATGACTTTCAGTCCTACAACTAGAAAATAATTTAACTATTCAGGAACATAAAACTGTTTTTTCAAGAAAGGAAGGGAGCAGTTCCCCCCCAAGAAAACTTTTAAAGCTGAAATGTTCAACATTTAGGAAAATAAATGAGTAAACAAATGAACAGTTTTGGCTTCTTGCACTGTATAATCTGACCCTTTTTCTTTCCACAATAACTGCTAAACATTGGCTGCACAAGAAATAATAGTCATAATCATAATCTCATCAAACTGATCCATATTTGGGGTGGGGTGGTCAAATGTTTAAATGATTGAAAATAACACTCAAACCCACTTTGCAACATGTGGCATAGATCCGAATGCACCTTTCCTTTGGCTAGGTTTTTAAAATTGTTTTTGTTGGTGTGTTTTTTAAGGGGTAGGTAAGGGAAAGAAAATAGGCACATAGGGTTTTGGACATCCTATTTCTCAATTGCCAGGCTCTCCAGAAGTGACAACAGAACAGCAGTCCAGAAGGAACGCTGGGCTATGCCTTGCTATGGCTTTATCCCAACTAAACCAAAGCAGTGGAGAGGCTGAGAATGGGATTGAAAGGTTCAGATCTACACAGGTGCCAATAGCTAAAGCCTGACCAGATGGGGTGGGGTGCAGGGTCCTATGGGCTGTTAGACTATTCAAAAGCGTCCATAGGTCCATCAGGAAAAATTGAAGTTGGCTGTGAGCTCCCAAATCCCATTCTCTCTGTTCATTTTCTTCAGCTTCATTCTTCGATTCTGAAACCAGATTTTAACTTGTCTATCCGTAAGGTGAACACTACAGCTGATTTCTAGGCGACACACAATACATATTGAACAAAAACTCTTTCTCCAGCTCCAGAGTTTGGTGCTTGGTGTTAGGGCACCGCTTCTACCACTTTTCGCAGTGAGCCAGTTGGCTGCATACTCTCCCTTCTGGCAGTCTACTTTTTGTAAAAAAAAAAAAAAAAGGGACACTACTAAGGACACCAGGAAAGAGATGGGAGGGACACCTGAGGGCTTCTCTACTGTACTTAAGTTTGAGACAATCTTCAAGGGGCCACAGTCCTTTTTCCAAAGCCCGTTTTGAAAGTCTTCCCCCCCCCCCCCCCGCCGCCCTTGCCCAAGTACTGAGTGACACAATTAGCACGCTCCTCCTTGACTTGCTTCCCTCCCGATTGGTCTCCTGAGCAACAGCCGCTGGATTTTGGAGTTGATGCTGCGAGTTATGCCAGTCACTTGTCTTGCCCTGAACCGTTTTTCCTAAAAAACAAAAACAAAAAACACCCTCTTTTGAAGGGAAGAGACAGATGGTGTGAAAATACAGCCCCACAAGTAGGGTACTAAACTTAAAATTGTTCCCCGCTTTCCCTTTCTGAGATTTTTTTCCCCCAGCCCAAATCTGTTACTCAGCTCAGATTTAGCTAAGCTAGCTAAATAAATAAAATGCCACAGCTGCATATATGGAAATTGAAGCCATTTAATTCAATAGGACAAGCAAACCTGCATAGGATCAGAGGATCAATTCCTTCTTCCACAGATTATATTGTTTGACGGGTTGCAAGAAGATGACAAGCCACTGGACTTGTACCTGGCACATCGAAAAATGAGAGATACTTGGTTCCTTAGTATCTGCAGAGTTGAAGATTTGAGGGGTGTGTATGTCTTTCCCTTCCACACTCGTGGCTCTATACAGAGACTTATTTTTGCTAGTATTTGGATATGAGTATCATTGGTATAGTTATGTCTTGCTTGCATCGCTTTTCAGAATTATGAGCTATCAGTAATTAAAATGTCCTACTTCGTAAAAGTTTGGATATTCCTACTACTAGTAGTTCATTGCTATTGTTATCACTTAATTTTCCCTTGTAGCAGGAATGCCTCCTGCACAAAGTACTTTGCAATAAAAGACATTGGAGAAGTGATCCCAGGGTGCTTTTAAGGCCGTTCCCATTCATTAAAATGGCCCTTCAGATTTTTATCGAGGAAGGCTAGTTAAGCCTGCAGGAACACTGGCAGGGCAGTCTGCAGTCTAAACTGTCCCTGCTGCCTGACAGAATTTCAACCCAGCTAATGCTCTGAGGAGACGTCTGTAAAGGCATCCAAAATAATAAACTGAAATTTAGGTTCTGAGGGGGTCTATTTATGGATGCTGACTTCTTGCGTAAAGGTAAAGGTTCCCCCGCACATGCGTGCTAGTCTTTTCTGACTCTAGGGGCCGGTGCTCATCTCCGTTTCAAAGTCAAAGAGCCAGCGCTTGTCTGAGGACGTCTCCGTGGTCATGTGGCCGGCATGACTAGCCGCCAAAGGCGAACGGAAGGTTGTTACCTTCCCACCATAGTGGTCCCTATTTTTCTACTTGCATTTTTATGTGCTTTCGAACTGCTAGGTTGGCAGAAGCTGGGACAAGTAACAGGAGCTCACTCACCCGCCAACCTTCTGATCGACAAGCTCAGCGTCCTAACCCACTGAGCCACCATGTCCCTTTTGGACTTCTTGCTTACTTTGGCCTTTTAACGAAATCTCTGTTATCTCTTCAGGCATGGTGGGCCACGAAGGACTGACTTGGGTGTGGTTTCCCCCTCCCCCATGCTCTTTTGCTCACAACCCGTGCAGTTAAGGTTGCAAAACAGAAAGGAGATATGCTATGCTATGCTTTCTCTCCGTTTATACCCTTTTCCAGAGTCTATCTCTGTCTATCTACACAGTATTTGCAACATTGCACAAAATCTGTGTGGCAGTTGTCTGTCTAAGCTGCCCGCTTTGGGGTTGGCCTGGTGGGCGAAAGCTCTTTCGGATGGGAGAGAGGCTTAAAATCCTTGGTAATTCCTCACCTTTGGTGGATGGGGAATCCTTACTTAGGGTTTCTTTCTCAGAAAGAGGCTTACTGCTCTCGGATCACAGCTCTCCAGCGACAGCTTTTCTGCGGCAGAAGGAGAAGCCTGCCCTTTCTTCAAGAAGAAACCAGCATGGCTGCACAAAGATCTCTCTGACAAACTGAAAGACAAAAAGGACAAGTACAAAAAAAATGGAAAGAGGGGCACATAACTAAGATCCATTATCAGCAGACAGCCAGAACATACAAAGATGAAGTCAGGAAAGCAAAGGCTCAGAACGAACAAAAGACTTGCAACAGAAATCAAGGATAATAAAAAAAAAGTTTCTTCCAACACATTAACAAGAAAAAGTCAAGGAAAGTGTAGGTCCACTAAATAGAGAAGATGGCAAGAAAAAAACAGGCAACAGGGAGAAAGCAGAGCTGCTCAACTCATTCTTTGCATCAGTCTTCACACAAAAGAAACTACAGCCCAACATACAAAAAAAACCACTGCAAAAGACAAAACTAGAAACAAAAATTAAAATAAGCAAGAAAATGGTAAGAGAACACCTATCTGACCTTGACGAATATAAATCACGGGGACCTGACAGATTACATTCCAGAGTTCTGAAAGAGCTGGCAGATGTTATCTCAGAACCATTACACCACATCTTTCATAAATCCTGGAGCACAGGGCAAGTACCTGAGGATTGGAAAAGAGCTGATGTGGTTCCCATCTTCAAGAAAGGAAACAAACCGGATCCAGGAAACTACAGACCAATCAGTTTAACATCAGTACCTGGGAAGATCCTAGAAAAGATAATCAAACAGATCTGCAAGCAACTAGAAGCAAACAAAGTTATAACTAGTAGTTAGCACAGGTTTGTTAAAAACAGGTCATGACAAAATCTTATTTCATTCTTCGATAAAGTGACTAAACTAGTAGACCAACTAGTCTAAAGAAAAGAAGAAATAGGGGAGACATGATAGCAGTATTTGAGGGGCTGCCACAAAGAATTGGGGGTCACGTTATTCACCAAAGCACCAGGGCAAAGGACTAGAAACAATGGTTGGAAACTGATCAAAGAGAGAAGCAACCTGGAATTAAGGAGAAACTTCCTGACAGTGAAGACAACAGCTTGCCTCTCGAAATCATGGGCGCTCCATCACTGGAGATTTTTAAGAGACTAGACAGTCACTTATCTGAGATGGTATAGGTCAGACATGTCAAACACAAGGCCCGGGGGCCGAATCTGGCCCGCGAAGTGGTTTCATGTGGCCCATGAAGCCATCCTGGAAACAGTGAGGGAACAGGCCCCACTGCCTTGGCCCTGGCCCAGAGACCCTCCTTCTGCCAGAGACCCTCAGATCTGTCCCACTCCTGCCCAGGCCCTCATAGGCACCTTTGATGCGAACGATGTAGAGCTGGCCACGCCCACCCAGTAGGCCGTATACACACTGGCCACGCCCACCCAGTAGGCCACGCCCACCCAGGCCATACCCACCCAGCCCCCTGAGGGCAACCGCAATGCTGATGCGGCCCTCAATGAAATTGAGTTTGATACCCCTGGTATCAAAAAATGATGTTCTTATCATCATGGGGGATTGGAATGCTAAAGTAGGAAGCCAAAAGATAACCGGAATAACAGGCAAGTTTGGCCTTGGAGTGCAAAATGAAGCAGGGCACAGGCTGATAGAATTCTGTCAAGAGAATACGATGGTGATAGCAAACACTCTTTTCCAACAACCCAAGAGACGGCTCTACACATGGACATCACCAGATGGTCAACACAGAAATCAGATTGACTATGTGCTCTGCAGCCAAAGATGGAGAAGCTCTATACAGTCAGTAAAAACAAGACCAGGAGCTGACTGTGGCTCAGACCATGAGCTTCTCCTTGCAAAGTTTAGGCTTAAACTGAAGAAAGTAGGGAAAAGCACTAGGCCGCTCAGGTATGAATTAAATCATATCCCTGTTGAATATACAGTAGAGGTGACAAATAGATTTAAGGAATTAGATCTGATAGACAGAGTGCCTGAAGATCTATGGACAGAGGTTCGCGACATTGTACAAGAGGTAGCAACCAAAACCATCCCAAAGAAAAAGAAATGCAAGAAAGCAAAATGGCTGTCTGAGGAAGCTTTGCAAATAGCTGAGGAAAGGAGGGAAGCGAAAGGCAAGGGAGAAAAAGAAAGATACGCCCAATTGAATGCAGAATTCCAGAGAATAGCTAGAAGAGATAAGAATGCCTTCTTAAATGAACAGTGCAAAGAAATAGAAGAAAACAATAGAATAGGGAGGACCAGAGATCTTTTCAAGAAAATTAGAGAAATGAAGGGAACGTTTCATGCAAAACTGGGCATGATAAAGGACCAAAATGGCAGGGACCTAACAGAGGCAGAAGAGATCAAGAAGAGGTGGCAAAATTACACAGAAGATCTATACAAGAATGAGCTTAACGTCCCTGATAATCACAGTGAGGTGGTCACTGACCTCGAGCCAGACATCCTAGAATGTGAAGTGAAGTGGGCCTTAGAAAAACTGAGCAACAACAAAGCTAGTGGAGGTGACAGTATCCCAGCCGAGCTATTCAAAATCTTAAAAGACAATGCAGTAAAAGTGCTACACTCAATTTGCCAGCAAATTTGGAAAACTCAACAGTGGCCACAGGATTGGAAAAGATCAGTTTACATTCCAATTCCAAAGAAAGGCAGTGCCAAAGAATGTTCAAACTATCGCACCATTGCACTCATTTCTCATGCTAGTAAAGTCATGCTTAAAATCCTACAAGCTAGACTTCAGCAGTATGTGGATCGAGAACTACCAGAAGTACAGGCAGGATTTCGAAGAGGGAGAGGAACTAGAGATCAAATTGCCAACATACGCTGGATCATGGAGAAAGCTAGGGAGTTCCAGAAAAACATCTACTTCTGCTTCATTGACTATGCTAAAGCCTTTGATTGTGTGGATCATAACAAACTGTGGCAAGTTCTTAAAGAGATGGGAGTACCAGACCATCTTATTTGTCTCTTGAGTAACCTATATGCGGGTCAAGAAGCAACAGTGACAACTGGACACGGAACCACTGATTGGTTCAAAATTGGGAAAGGAGTCCGGCAAGGCTGTATACTGTCGCCCTGCCTATTTAACTTATATGCAGAGCACATCATGAGAAAGGCTGGGCTAGATGAATCAAAAGCAGGAATTAAGATTGCCGGAAGAAATATCAACAACCTTAGATACGCAGATGATACCACTCTAATGGCAGAAAGTGAAGAAGAACTAAAGAGCCTCTTGTTGCAGGTGAAGAAGGAGAGTGCAAAACTTGGGTTGAAACTTAACATTAAGAAAACTAAGATCATGGCATCTGGCCCTCTCAATTCCTGGCAAATAGATGGGGAAGAAATGGAGGTAGTGACAGATTTTATTTTCCTGGGCTCCAAGATCACTGCAGATGGGGACTGTAGCCAAGAAATTAAAAGACGCTTGCTCCTCGGGAGGAAAGCCATGGCAAATCTAGACAGCACACTAAAAAGCAGAGACATCACCCTGTCAACAAAAGTGCGTATAGTCAAGGCTATGGTCTTCCCAGTTGCAATGTATGGCAGTGAAAGTTGGACCATAAAAAAGGCTGAGCGCCAAAGAATTGAGGCCTTTGAACTCTGGTGCTGGAGAAGACTCCTGCGAGTCCCTTGGACTGCAAGGCGATCAAACCGGTCAGTCCTAGAGGAGATCAATCCTGACTGCTGTTTAGAAGGCCAGATCCTGAAGCTAAAACTCAAATACTTTGGCCACCTAATGAGAAAGAAGGACTCACTGGAGAAGAGCCTAATGCTGGGAAAGATCGAGGGCAATAGAAGAAGGGGACGACAGAGAATGAGGTGGCTGGATGGAGTCACTGAAGCAGTAGGCGTGAGCTTGGATGGACTCCAGAGGATGGTGGAGGACAGGAAGGCCTGGAGGAATGTTGTCCATAGGGTCGCGATGGGTCGGACACGACTTCGCAGCTAACAACAACAACAACCCCTGGTATACAGTAGGTTCTCCTTCCTGAGCAGGGGGCTGGACTAGAAGACCTCCAAGGTCCCTTCCAGCTCTATTCTATATTCTGTCCCTATTCTATTCCTCTTCTCTGTGCCAATCCCCGGCCAAAGTGCAGGGTGGGGAAGAATCCTCGCTGTCTTTTTTGGCTTGCTCGGGCTACGAGGAGGCCAGAGGAAACGCCGGAGAAGATTCAAAGCTCACTTGGACTGCGGGCCGAACTGGGAAACAGCCACCATTTGCCCTGGGTACAGCGGCAGCGGCGGCGGCGACTCCTGCTGGTAGTGGTGCTGGTAGGAGCTGCTATAGCAGCTGCCGCTCTTGACGGTGCCATAGGCTTGAGACAAGCGGAAGTAGCACGGGACGGGCACTCCAGCCGCCACGTTATTCTCTGCGTTTAGCCTCCGAAAAGGCGACAGGTCGGTGGACATTGCCTCTTTGCGCCTTGTCCAAGTCGTAGAGGCAACAGGTGCTCTCTTTAATGTTGAGAACGAAGGAGCAGGAGGTCGCCTTTGGGTTTGTCGGCTCTTCAAGGCTGCAGGATCTCGGGGGATCCAACCAGACCTCTATCCCTGACATGCAACTGTGCAGAGTGGGAACCATGCTTGGCGGAGGAGGAGGCAGATCCTCACTGCATGTGCTCAGGACCGAGAACTGCCCGTAGCTTTACAACCCGCACTGCAAATTTGACGCCTGTGGCAGGTAGTAGCTGCGGCTGCCGCCATCGCCTTTTCCTACTGCAACGCCGCTGCCACCTCCTTCCCCTCTGCCTGAGGCTGAGCTGATCAAAGAGTCCACCAAAAAGGCGTTTGCAGCTGGGGTCTCCGAACATACTGTTTCCGCTGAATAATTTGGCGAAGAGAGCAGAAAGCCCTTCCTGGTTGACGTTTCTTGTGCAAAACATGCGTAATATGATTAGACTTAGAGATAACCCCGCGCCACGGCGACTGCGTGCAGCCAATGGAAACCCAGCCCTCGCTCACAACCCCTCCCAGTTTGGTTTCGTAGGCGCTGAGCTGCACTCTTGTCCACATCTGAATGGTGCGTGTGTTTGCACTTGTAGATGTGCATAGAGGTGTGTGTGTGTATATATATATATAGATTTGAAAATGTTATACTGATGAAAATGTGGCAGTTAGGGCTAGGGTTAGGTCACATTAAGGCAATGCCTTTTTTTATACATACATTTACCCAGAGAAAAATTAGCCTGAAATCAGGACGATCTTTCCTAAATTCATCCATTTTGGAGCAGGGGCACAATATCTGTTATCTTTTTACATCTCAGTGGGGTGTAAATTCAAAGGAAGGCTTTTCTGAAATCTACATGAGAGCCTCTGGATTGTGATTCATGGTTGTAATTTTACACATGATAACAGGAGTTAGGCAAGAATCCCTTCTTTTGAATTCAGTGAGGTTTCTGAGTAAATTCACATAGATTCAGGCAATTACTGAGTATTGATTTCTATATTAGTGGGTTTATTCCTTCAAAACCATTTAGTTCAGGCAATGCCAGACATGTTTTATAATCTGTAAGCCTTCCAGAGTCACTTTATAGGGGAGATGGGTGGCATAAAAATTCAATAAATTATAAATTATAAAGTGAGGAGTCCAGTTTGTAGTGTTTTCCCCTCTGTAAATGACATTTGAGATAAATAGGCATGATGGTTCCTGAACAAAACCAGTATGCCAAAATCAGGATGCTTATATTTCTAACATGGTGTTCTTGTCAAGAAATTCTTCAACACTTGATGCTGGTTTGCTTCACTGGAAATTCATTGTGCTAATTGAACAAGGAAATGAAATATGAACTCTATATTGTTAAAAGACAATGGAGAGAAAGCATGCTTTATATGAGTTTGTGTCATATTACTGTGTTTTCCTGAAAAGAAGACCTATCCTGAAAAAAAGCCCTAGCTTGATTTTTACATGTGCACCTAATATAAGCCCTAGTTACAAACCCACCCACTACGTCCCACCATCTGGTTGTATGAGGTGGGGAGAGACGCACACGTAAAAATCAAGCTAGGGTGGGGTAGGGGTGGTAGAGCTGCCCCATGCACCCTGCACCCACTTACCTCAGGGCCCCCACAGCCAGGCCTCCCATGCCCTGACACCTGCCTCGCCTTGCAGCACCACCACCACCAGCATAATACAGACTTAGAGCCTCTTTTGGAGGCAAAAAAGAAATAGAACACTGCATCTTATTTTCAGGGAAACACAGTTTATACTATATAGCAGATCCACTGAAGTCCAGGGGTTTAGATTGTAATAAATGCTTTTAACTGCATTTAGTTATTTATTCAATTTCTATGGCCACCCATCTCAAAAAAGTAACCCTGGGCAGTGAACAATCATAAAATAAAACCAAATTCAAACAGAATACAAAAAATAAATATACATAGAAGCCAAGAAAAATCATAACTGTAGATGTTAATATAACCAGGAAACAGGGACCCTTAATATACTTGGGATCTTTTTATTGACTGCAAAGTCTACACATTATAAATGCATTTTTGTTTGTTTGTTTATACTTCTTCCAAAGTCTGTCTCAGCTCATGGGGGGAAAGTTTTTGAAATGTTAGGATTGGGAAGGGAAAGCTTTTAAAAAGCCATCTTGTCCTTAAATTTTTTAGGCACCACTTTTCAAACGAAGATTTTTTTTATTCCAAGACAGGAGTAAGGACTGTGGTAATTGCTAACTAGATTAGAAATTAAGGAATTGGGTGGATGTTTTTGACTAGAACTTCTCTCAATACTTCTATTAATACTTAGTTTCCATGGAATATTGGCAGCAAAGGGCTGTTCACCACCCATAATCATCCTCTGCAGGTTCAACTCTATACTTCAGAAATTCTCTTTCAAAGGGAACTTCTGGTTTGGCATCATAGTGATACAGATGCGGGGAAAGTGGAGCTCCATGGCTGATTTCTTTCTGCCAGGGAACCCTAAAGGGCTGAAAGTCATCCCGGAGAGGTGGCAACAAAGGAGGGAATCCTCGTAGATCACGGGCAGATGGTGGTCAGCCTGTTTGATCCAAGGAAACCCCTTCAAAACAGCAGAAAGACAGACCACATTTATGTGATCTGTCCAAGAGCTACTGACAACTGGGAAGGGCACAGATTAGCCCCAATGAGCAGATTAGCAACATTGTGTCTTGGAACTGGGTGAGAATATTTTCTTTCCCTCTATCATTTTATAACACTATTCCCTGGAACATATAAATTCCCCAAAGGCAAGAATTCACCAGGAATGACTGGAGGAAGGAGATTTTCCCCCCTGCCCTACCAGAGAAATAAAAGCAGCAGGAAAAAAAACCTTAAGAGGGACTGGAATAGAGAATACAGAATGACAAACAAGAATTAATACAAAGACATTGTCTTGGTAAATTTGAACAATTGCAAAACCCATTAAATTGTGCTTAGAAAAACAGCAGGGTGAGACTAACCTTATGAATAACTTTTGATTTAAATGCGACTTATTATTTGGGAGAGAGTGACATCTAGTGGTGAAAAGGTGATAAAATCTTTAAGTATGTTATGTCTGGACTAGACTTAGCATAGAGCCCAGACATAAATAATCAGTCAGATGGATGACCTTGAAAACTTTTAGAACTGTAATAAACAGCTGAAGACAGAAAGAAACAGGACTCTGTGTGATATTTTATCATTGACTGTATGGAAGCATATCGTTCACTGTGGATTACAAATGTTGGTTGATCTTGGATTTTAAGAAACATTTAGAGACAGAGGATAATATGGCCTTTTACTACTCCTGGCTTGGTGGGTTTTACTGATTGGTTTAAGGCCTGCTGACTACTCTGGTTTACAAACATCGCTTGATCTATAGTACAACTCTTGGATTCTGCTCACGAGGGCTGCAGTAGACTTTGCAACCTCCCCTCCAGATCTGACACTGACAAAGCTGGACTACAAAACTCTTGTTTTTGTGGCACACTATACAAGAACTATAATAACTATACAATATGACGTTAAACTTAAACTGTGTAGTGGTGTATTGAATATGAGATTTGTTTTCATTTGCAGACAAAGATAGTTTCTTTATATATATATATATATATATATATATTTATAAGGGTAAGGGTAAGGATTCCCCCGCACATGCGTGCTAGTCGTTTCCGACTCTAGGGGCCGGTGCTCATCTCTGTTTCAAAGCCGAAGAGCCAGCGCTTGTCCGAGGACGTCTCCGTGGTCATGTGGCTGGCATGACTAGACGCCAAAGGCGCACGGAACACTGTTACCTTCCCACCGTAGTGGTCCCTATTTTTCTACTTGCATTTTTACGTGCTTTCGAACTGCTAGGTTGGCAGAAGCTGGGACGAGTAACAGGCGCTCACTCTGCTACGCGGCACTCGGGATTCGACCCGCCAAACTGCCGACCTTCTGATCGACAAGCTCAGCGTCCTAGCCCACTGAGCCACCGCGTCCCTTATATATATATATATATACAGTCAGGTCCAGAAATATTGGGACATCGACACAATTCTAACATCTTTTGCTCTATACACCACCACAATGGATTTGGAATGAAACAAACACAATGTGCTTTAACTGCAGACTGTCAGCTTTAATTTGAGGGTATTTACATCCAACTCAGGTGAACGGTGTAGGAATTACAACAGTTGGCATATGTGCCTCCCACTTGGTAAGGGACCAATAGTAATGGGACAATTGGCTTCTCAGCTGTTCCATGGCCAGGTGTGTGATATTCCCCCATTACCCCAATTACAATGTGCAGATAAAAGGCCCAGAGTTCATTTCAAGTGTGCTATTTGCATTTGGAATCTGTTGCTGTCAACTCTCAAGATGAGATCCAAAGAGCTGTCACTATCAGTGAAGCAAGCCATCATTAGGCTGAAGAAACAAAACAAACCCATCAGAGAGATAGCAAGAACATTAGGCATGGCCAAAACAACTGTTTGGAACATTCTCAAAAAGAAGGAACGCACCGGTGAGCTCAGCAACACCAAAAGACCCCGGAGACCACGGGAAACAACTGTGGTGGATGACCGAAGAATTCTTTCCCTGGTGAAGAAAACACCCTTCACAACAGTTGGCCAGATCAAGAACACTCTCCAGGAGGTAGGTGTATGTGTGTCAAAGTCAACAATCAAGAGAAGACTTCACCAGAGTGAATACAGAGGGTTCACCACAAGATGTAAACCATTGGTGAGCCTCAAAAACAGGAAGGCCAGATTAGAGTTTGCCAAACGACATCTAAAAAAGCCTTCACAGTTCTGGAACGACATCCTATGGACAGGTGAGACCAAGATCAACTTGTACCAGAGTGATGGGAAGAGAAGAGTATGGAGAAGGAAAGGAACTGCTCATGATCCTAAGCATACCACCTCATCAGTGAAGCATGGTGGTGGTAGTGTCATGGCGTGGGCATGTATGGCTGCCAATGGAACTGGTTCTCTTGTATCTATTGATGATGTGACCTCTGACAAAAGCAGCAGGATGAAGTCTGACGTGTTTTGGGCAATATTATCTGCTCACATTCAGCCAAATGCTGCAGAACTCATTAGACGGCGCTTCACAGTGCAGATGGACAATGACCCAAAGCATACTGCAAAAGCAACCAAAGAGTTTATGAAGGGACAGAAGTGGAATTGTTATGCAATGGCCAAGTCAATCACCTGACCTGAATCCCATTGAGCATGCATTTCACTTGCTGAAGACAAAACTGAACGTAAAATGCCCCAAGAACAAGCAGGAACTGAAGATAGTTGCAGTAGAGGCCTGGCAGAGCATCACCAGGGATGAAACCCAGCGTCTGGTGATGTCTATGCGTTCCAGGCTTCAGGCTGTGATTGTCTGCAAAGGATTTGCAACCAAGTATTAAAAAGGGAAAGTTTGATTTAGGATTATTATTCTGTCCCATTACTATTGGTCCCTTACCAAGTGGGAGGCACACATGCCAACTGTTGTAATTCCTACACCGTTCACCTGAGTTGCATGTAAATACCCTCAAATTAAAGTTGACAGTCTGCAGTTAAAGCACATTGTGTTTGTTTCATTCCAAACCCCTTGTGGTGGTGTATAGAGCCAAAGATGTTAGAATTGTGTCGATGTCCCAATATTTCTGGACCTGACTGTATATGTAATATTAAGTATACACATTTCTTATTATAATTTTCTGCAATTATGCCTAGGTATGCAGATGATGACACTTTAATCATTAAAACTAGAAGAAAACCAGAATTAACACCTTTTATTAGCTCTGCTACAGAGCATCAGAATAATAACAAAACCAACGTATTTTTTTT
>JAKJMR010016998.1:151043-169170 GCA_024449315.1 Daboia siamensis
ATATATATATGTATGTGTAGATATATATATGTATGTGTAGATATATATGTATGTGTGTGTAGATATATATATATATGGTTATATATATATATATGGTTTTTAAGAATAACAATGTCCAGGACTTCCGGTGGTTACGCCGTGCCAATGGCGGCTTTTCTTTGGCTGCCCGTCCTGAGGCTTCATTGAACTGCGGGGACGGTGACAATCAGCTGTCCCGCGGCTCGTAAACTTCCCCCTCGGGAGAAGAGGGGGAGGTGAGCTCTCCTTGGGTAGTGGTAGAGCTCCCCAAGACCTCCCAGAAATATCTGGGGGTCGGAAGGTGAGAGCTCCAACGGAGCCCGAGGCTTTCTCCGAGTCCAGGACGCCTTTGCTCCGAAGCAGGGGTGAAGCCAGACTCTGCATCCACATCTGTGGATTATAGTGATTTATGATTGATCTTAAAGCAGACAGAGCTGACCAGAAGGAGTAAATTTGCAAGTATTTAAAACTTTAACTCAGGGTGCTTTAATCTTCCCCATACACAAATTTGACTTCGAAAGAGAAAAGATGGCACCAAAATGTTTTTTTTTGAAAGAATAAAGTGTGAAGATTCTGTTAAAGTCTAAACAATACATTGGATTTTAGAGTTTTTTTAAAAAAAATTTATTAAAGGTTCTTCTTTTTTCTTTCTTTTTTTTTTTTGGATTTTATTTTTATCCTGAAGTGCAGAGGGAAAGTGAAAGTGATAAGAGAAAGTGAATTGTAGTAAGTTGGAAAATGGCTTCAAGACGGCAGGCAATTCCTGTTGTTTCTAAAACTTTAATTTCCTCTCCCGTAACACAGCCTGCAACGCAATCCACTTCAAAGCCCAGATCCCCTCCACCCTCTCCTCCACCACCAGCATTTACACTTAAAGACCTGCAGGATGCTTTGAAGCTTCAAGCACAACAAACGGCTCAACAAATAAAGGAAGAGGTGGCTGATCTTCTTGAGTGTAAAAATAGAGAGATGAGAGAAGACATTTTGTTCGCACTTCAAGGGCTGGCTACACATATTGAACGTTTAGATGATCGTGTGGATGAGGTTGTGGAAAATAGTGAAAAACTTGAAAATAGAATTGCTAAAGCAGAAAATAAAATTGATAAAACTGAGGATGAGGTGATTATTTCACAATATAGAGACATGGAATTTGCTTTGAGAATAAGGGGGTTGAAAGAAAACCCTCGAGAGGATTTACAAGAGGAGGTGATTAAAGTTATAGCTCCCACCTTGGGATGGGATCCTAAGGAGTTATCAAGGGAGGTGGATAAAATTTTCAGGGTCAATTCCTAGATTGCGAGGCAGAAAAATTTACCTAGAGATGTGGTGATTTATTTTTCTAAGAGGTCACTTCGAAATGCAACCATCCAGGCCTTCTATCAACAGAGATTTCAAATTGCAGGTCAAGATATCAATTCTGAAAGAAATACCTCCTAAAATGTTGAGAAAAAGGAAGGATTTTGGTTTTTTGTCTGATGAGCTTAAAAACTGACAGATTCAGTTCAGATGGGAGATACCTATTGGAATAGTGGTAAACTATGCAGGGACACAACATAGACTTAATATGATTGCAAAGGCAAAAGATTTTTATACCTATGTCCTGAAAGCAGGTTCACCACCATCTCTACTACTTAAAAGAACAGAAGAGACTTTGGAAGATAAACAACAAGTTGAAGGGGCAACATCACAGTTTGTTGGAGAGGCACAATTGGCTGAATCTACTGAACAGAGTTTGCTGTTAAAGGGTGATCCAAAAGAACAGAGAATGATGTGTGCTGTGCATAAATGTAAAGAAAAGGAGCAATTGAAACAGAAGATGGACTCTGGGCCTATGATACAAGGCCCTGTTACTACGGAGCCAGTGGGAGGGGCACGACCGAAGAGACCAAATGGATCTTCAGGCGGTGTTCCAGAGGCTCCAGGTCACTAAGAATGGCGATAAAGTTTCTGACATGGAATGTTAATGGCTTAAATTCACCACAAAAAAGAAAGAAAGTATTTCACTACCTGAAGCAACATAAAAATGATATTGTTTGTTTACAAGAAACTCATATTTGTGCAAAAGATCAAAAGTACTTGATTAATTCCCAGTTGGGATTACACTTTATAGCATCTGCTCCAGATAAAAAGAGTGGGGTGGTTATTTATCTAAGAAGAGACTTATCTGCTACATTAACTAAGTCTGATCCACAGGGAAGATATGTTATTATTGAATTATTGTTACAAGGCAAGAAAATTCTTATTATTGAATTATATGCTCCTAATCAACAGCAAAGAAAGTTTTATAAGTTTTTACATGATAAATTAACTCAATTGGATTATAAATCTGTTATTTTGATGGGTGATTGGAACGGTGTTTTGGATTCAAGCAAGGACAAGAAGGGATCTTCTAAAAACTCTCCTAATTATTCTAGATTGCCTAATTTTTTTTTTATTTGAAAGATGACTTGGAATTAAGAGATATTTGGTGGGAGCGAAACTTGGAGGACAGAGATTTTACTTTTTTCTCGGACAGGCATCAATCGTTTTCCTGAATTGATTTTTTTTAAATTACTGGTGATCTTATTTCCAGGGTCAAGAATGTCAAGATTTTTCCTAGAACATTGTCGGATCATAGTCCTGTATGGATGGAGCTACTTAGGGAAGATGGGATCAGAAGATCTTGGAGATTGAATGAAAATTTATTTAGATATGATGTACTTTCAGAGAAATGTAAAGATTATTTGAAAGAGTTTTTTGTTTTGAACATGCATAAAGGAACACCGATTGAAATGGTTTGGGATGCTAGTAAAGCTTACATGAGGGGGATTTTGATTCATATGAATAATGGTCATAGGTGTAAGCAGATGCAAAAACGTAAAGAATTGGAAGAAGAGATTAAATTGAAGGAGAAAGCTTTTATTTTGAATCCATCAGACAAGAGATTAAGGATTTCAATAAATTTGTTGAAAGAGCAATTTAATATGTTAATGGCGGATCAGGTTGCAACTAATTTGTGATATGCGAAACATAATACTTTTTGTAATGCAAATAAGCCTGGTAGGTGGCTAGCTTATCAATTAAGGAAAAAACAGAAGTTACGTACTATAGAGAAAATAGAATATAAGGGTAAAGAAACATATCAACAAAATTTGATTAAAAAGGGTTTTTTGGATTTTTATGTAAAGTTATATGCTAGTGAGAATATACAAGCCTTAGATATAGATAAATATTTACAGGAAGCGCATATTCCTATGCTTTCATATGAACAAGGCTCTTTAAAAAAGAGCCTTGGTGGAGCAGAGGGCTAATGCCTCCTTAAGTAACACCAGCTGCCTGCAATTAGTGCAGGTTCGCATCCCACCAGGCTCAAGGTTGACTCAGCCTTCCATCCTTCCGAGGTAGGTAAAATGAGGACCCAGATTGTTGGGGGCAATAAGCTGACTTTGTAATAATGCCGCTTGGGGTGTGTGTGAAAGCCCTAACAAGCAGGCATATACATAGAATGAAGGCTACTGCTAAGCGTGTAAGCCGCCCTGAGTCTTCGGAGAAGGGCGGGATATAAATGGAATTAAAATAAATAAATAAAAAAACAACGGGAAGGGATGAATCCTTTAATTACTTCTGAGGAAATTATATTAGCAATTAAACAGTTAAAAGTGGGTAAGGCTCCTGGTACAGATGGCTTAACAGCAATTTATTATAAAACCTTACTTGCAGAGATGGTAGAACCTTTAAAGGAATTATTTAATAATATCCAGGCTGGAGGGGAAGTGCCTCCGTCCTGGAGAAGGGCTTTTATATTGTTGATCCCAAAGGAGGATCAAGATCTTACTCAGCCTAAGAATTATAGACCTATATCGCTTTTAAACACAGACTATAAGATTTTTGCAAAAATATTGGCAAATAGATTAATGCAAGTCTTGAAACAAATAGTTCATACTGATCAGTCTGGATTTATAACTGGAAGATATATGAAATATAACGTAAGACAAATAGTTAATTGAGTATTTGGATAAGAACAACCAAGTCCCTGCGGCATTGATATTTTTGGATGCTGAAAAGGCTTTTGATCAGTTGAATTGGCAACTTCTATTCAAAGTTGTGGATAAGATGAATTTTGGGGATAAATTTTTGCAATCTATTAAGGCCATATATCAACAACAATTGGCGCAAATTATAATTAATGGGGGACTAACAGATGCATTTAAAATTGAAAAAGGTACAAGACAGGGGTGTCCCCTGTCACCACTACTGTTTGTCTTAACATTGGAGATTTTATTGATTAAAATTCGGGAATCAACTAAAATAAAGGGAATAAAAATAAAGCAGAATGATTATAGGTTAAGAGCATTTGCGGATGACTTGGTTGTTACATTATCTCAACCGATTCAATCGGTTAATAGATTTGATGGAAATTATAATTCAATATGGGAAAGTTTCGGGTTTTAAGGTAAATAATAATAAGACTAAAATATTATCTAAAATATGACCATGAATGAAAAGGAAATGTTAGTAAAATTGACAGGTTATGAAATAGTGAAAAAGGTTAAATATTTGGGAGTATATATTACAGCTTCTAATGTGAAATTATATAAGAATAATTATGAGATGTTATGGTTAAAAGTACAAAAGGATTTAAATAATTGGAAAAAATTACAATTATCTTTGTTGGGAAATATTGCAGCTGTTAAAATGAATGTTTTACCAAAGTTTCTCTTTTTGTTTCAAATGATACCTATTTTGAAAAAGGATGCTAATTTGGATGACTGGCAGAAGGGTATTAATAAATTTATTTGGGTGGGGAAAAAACCGAGAGTTAAATTTAAGATTTTACAAGATGCACGGGAAAGAGGAGGACTTAAGGTGCCTAATTTGAAATTATATTATGATGCGGTGGTTTTAACACTGGTTAGTGATTGGCTTAATTTAACAAATAAAAGTATACTTCATCTTGAGGGATGGGACTTATTATATGGGTGGCATGCACATTTAATTTATGATAAAAAAGTTGACAAGGCTTTTAAATCCCATATTTTAAGAAGTGCCTTATTGCGTGTTTGGAAAAAGTATTATTATAAGTTGAATTATAAAATACCAATTTGGGGGATTCCTGGACACACAATAGAGGGTGTATCTATGGGTGTGAACTTGGATATGATTTCTTATAAGCAATTACTTAGATTGGTAGGGAATGATTGGCAATTAAGGTCATTAGATGAGTTAAAACAAGAAAATATTGTACAGTCTTGGTTCCAGTATACTCAATTGCAAGCTAGGTGGAAGTTGGATCAGAAGGTTGGTTTGACACTGATGGATGAAAATTTGGTAAAACAGATTAAAGATCAAACTCGAGTGCACATAAAGAGAATTTATAATGCTTTAATAGAATTGGATTCGGAAATGGAATTAGTGAAAGACTGCATGGTAAAGTGGGCTCAAAATATTCAAGAACCGATCCCATTGGATGTATGGGAGGTAATTTGGGTTAGAAATGTAAAATTTACTCAAGCCCAAAATTTAAGAGAAAATTTTTATAAAATGTTTTATAGATGGCATTTGGATCCTAAAAAGCTGTCTTGTATGTATTCCAATTGACAGCCCAAATGTTGGAGATGTGGTAGTTTGGACGCTATGTATTTTCATATTTGGTGGATTTGTAGAAATATAAAAGCTTTTTGGATTAAAATTTGGTGGAACATCCAAAAGATTTTTAAGAGAAAGATAAAGTTTACCCCACAATTATTTTTATTGGGTGTTATTACAGATTGTGATACTAAAGAAATTAACTTGATGTTGAATTTGATAACAGCTGCAAGGTTATTGGTAGGGCAATATTGGAAGAAGGATTGCCTGCCTACTATAGAGGAATGGATGCTTAAAGTGTCAAATTTAGCAGAAATGGCAAATATTTCTGCTTATTTGAAGGATCATTCACAAGAAAGATACATTTCCGTTTGGAGAAGATGGATAGTTTATATTCAGAAAAAATATGGGACTAAAAAGTTCCATTTAGCTTATGAGTAAATTTTAGATTGTTATAATTTATTATACTGGAAATTTTTCTTTTTTCTTTTTATTATTAGTTATAATATATATATTATACAGTATTATTATTGTATTAGTATAAGTTGGATACTTTTAGATTGTTTGTAATTATGTTATAGGCGGGTTCAAGTGCATTATGTATTTGGTTATTTATATAGTTGGTTAATGTTAGTTAGATTATGATCATTATATATTTGTAACCCTGTAATCAGCTTTGGGAAGTGGGGGAGGGGGAGGGGGGTTTAGGGGTGGGTTGGGGATGGGATAATATTGTAACTTTTATAAAACTTTTCAATAAAAAAAAGAATGACAATGTCCAGTTCCTGGTGTACAGCATGTTGTCTTGGTTTATATATTTGAGAAAAGAAAAAAAAAGACAATAATAATTAATTAACTGTGCTGGACCAGTTTAGAGTATTTAGCTTTTACAGGGTTAATGTTGTATCCTTAGCAGAATTGTAGGCAAGAACATGTAGCATTTACAGGGTTAAACACTATTTCCTTAAGAGATGGCTTCTGGGAAATGTAGTCTAGTTCTTAGTAAATTCTATAGCTTATCTAGAACAGTGGGAGGAGTTTCAAAGTTTATTGCATGACTTCCTGTTAGGTGCCAGGTTGTAAAAGCTTTTGTCTAATGAACCATGCTGTAACCACACAAATAGCTAAGATTGAGAATTACTCCTTTTTACCTACGAAAATGGACAGATATGATTATGACTGGATGAATCTACAGCAAAGTAAGTCTGCTTAGAATACCTGGACAATAAATATTTGTTTAAACCCATTTTGTTGAGTTATACTTTCTGGATTCTGGAGCTACAAAAGCATTTTTGGCTCTGGGAGCCAGAACAGTAAAAAGGATGTAATTATCTCCATTCTCCAGCTGGCATCAATCATCTGGCTGAAGGAAAAGAATAGGGAAATTCTCCATGCCTTGCTTATCTGAAGTAAACAAAGGAGTGGTTTATTCTCCAGCTGGATGCAGTTAAAAGAGGATTGAATTTATCATCCAACAGAGCCAGAGCTTTAAAGTGAGATCTCATTCGCTTCATATGGAGAAGCTTCGAACTGCAGCCCCCCCCCCTTACAAAACCCTGTCTGCTAATTGCTGAGAAGCCAAGCCTCCATGCAAATTGAGGCCAGCATTTGCTGGGAATGAATGGAATGTGGCTATAGATGCAGAAGTGTGCCTTTAACTCTTTGCATGCTTGGCTGCAAAGAACTTAATTCCTGCAAACACAGTTCTTGCTTGCTGTTGTGTCTGTTTGTTGCAAATATCTCCATGAATTTACTTGGTGGGAGTCTGGCTGAATGAGAGAGACTTTGAATTGCAACACCCTCTTTGTTTGAACCTTTGAATCGAGGCTTTGCTTGCTTGTACCATAAAGTAATCTGTTGCAAGCTCAGTTTGCATTTGAAAGCAATGAGGGCAGCTAACATCTTACGTGCCAGCTTGCTAACCTTACATTTGGAAAGACTTTAAAGTTCTGTGTCAGCAAACAGTGCGGCCCAAAAGTACTTCTCATAGAACTTGTCTCCTTTGTCTGCACGCTACTCAAACAGCTCAGTAAGTAGTGAGGCCTGTGGCCGGCCATAAAAGAGTAATAAAGTAATTAATTATCATGGTAACCAGGCAACTGGTGGGAGGAAGCTGACTCCTAGCCCTCGACCCCTCCCTTTGGAATTAAAGGAATACGGACAGTAAGGAAAGCTTACTGAGATGCTGGCCCGTTTTTCCAGTGCCTCTTTGGTTGCTGCCCACGCCTTCCTGATTTGTAGCATCCAGTCCCTGGGTTGACAAGGGGAGGTTGCCTCCTGGACACACTCGGGGATGTGGGTGAAGTTGTAGCCCGACACCACCGTGTATGGAGGGAGGCCGGTGTTACTGTGTACGGCGTTGTTGTGGGTGACCTCCGCGAATGCCAGTAGGTCTGCCCAATCCATCTACTGATACGATATGTAACTACGCAAATACTGTTCTACTGCGGCGTTGGCTCGTTCAGCGGCACCGTTAGTGCAGGGGTGATACCCAGAACTCAATCCCTGGGTCGACCCTACGAACCGGAGGAACTCCCGCCAAAACCTGGCGGTGAATTGCACCTCCCGGTCTGAGATGACGCGCCTAGGCGCCCCGTGTTTATAACACATGTGTTATAAACAGCCATGCCAAGCGTCGGGCCGATGGCAGAGCTTTCAACAGGACGAAGTGGGCCTGTTTGGAGAAAAGGTCGATCACAGTCCAGTTGATAGTGTACCCCCGACTCTCTGGCAGGTCCACAATGAAGTCCATACCTATGTCCTGCCATGGTTGGCAGGGGTCCGCCACTGCCTGCAAAAGCCCCGCTGGTTTCCCGGGCCGGGGTTTGGCCATGGCACACGTGTGGCAATGCCGGACATAATCCTCGATCTGTCGCCTCATACCGGGCCACCAGAACTGGCGCCGGGTGAGGTGCAGGGTCTTCAGGAGCCCAAGGTGACCAGCCTGCTTGGCGTCATGACATCTATAAAGGACAGTCTCACGGAGGGCTTGTGGCACGTACATCCTGTTTCCGTACCATGCCAGGTCGTCCTGGCGGGTCAGAAGCCATGGATGCTGCTATAGCCAGACATCCCCCTCAAGAGCAGCTTTCAGACGCCGTACGAGGTCATCAACAATCTTGGTTTGTACAGCCCGTACTGCCTCTGGGCCGTAAGGAGGGATGAGAGCCTGTACCACCTCCTCCCGTTGGTTGTCGTATTGTGGAAGGTGCGAGAGGGCGTCTGCCAGAAAGTTTTTGCCCCCTGGGACATACTTCAGAGTGAATTTGAACCGCTTGAAGTACAGGGCCCACCGCACATGCTTTGGGGCTAATTTCCGTGGCGACTGTAAGGCTTCCAAGTTTTTGTGGTCCGTCCATACCTCAAAGGGCTTTTCAGCCGCCTCCAGGTGATGGCGCCACGTTTCCAGTGCCCACCGAACGCCGTAGGCCTCTTTTTCCCAGATAGCCCAGGCTCGTTCGGTGGCCGACAGCTTCTTTGACGCGTAGGCACATGGCTGCAACGCTCCTTTGTTGTTACGCTGTAACAGAACAGCCCCAATCGCCACGTCGCTAGCGTCTGCTTGGACGACGAACGGTGCTGAAGGGTCGGGATGCAGAAGTACGGGTTCTCTGGTGAATAGGTCTTTCAGAGTCTCAAACGCCCGCTGACAATCCGTGGACCATGCTACCCATAACCCTGGACGCGGTTTCACCGCCAGTTGCTTGGTTTGTAGCAGGTCTGTCAATGGCAGTGCAATTGCAGCGAACGACGGTATGAACTGTCGGTAAAAATTGGCGAACCCCAGGAAGCTCTGCAACTGCCGTCTGGTTCCCGGGGCTTGCCATTGCTGTATTGCCTCCACCTTCTTTGGGTCCATCGCGATTCCAGCCGACGAGACCCGGTAGCCCAAGTAGTCCAAGCGAGAAGTATGGAACTCGCATTTCGACAGCTTCACGTAGAGCTGTGCGTCCAGAAGCTTCTGTAAGACTTGCTGTACGAGGGCGACGTGTTGGTCCATCATTTCCCTGTAGACCAAGATGTCATCAAGGTACACGAGAACCCCCCTGTACAGGTGCTCATGCAGAACCTGGTTTATCAACTGCATGAACACAGCGGGGGGCCCCTGGAGCCCGAACGGCATCACACGGAATTGATAACTGCCGAGAGGGCAGTTGAACGCCGTTTTCCACTCATCACCCCTTTTTATACGGACCCGATAATAGGCTTCACATAGATCCAAACGAGTGAACACCTTTCCTTTGGCCAGGTGGGACAGCATGTCCTTCATTAAGGGCAGTGGGTACAAGTGCTCAACACATACTGCGTTGACTCCCCGGTAGTTGACACAAAGGCGTAGGCCACCGTCCTTCTTTTCCCTGAAGAGAACGGGTGCTGCCATCCACGACCGAGCAGGCTGGATGAATCCCCGTGCGAGGGTTTTATCTATGTAGCGCCGGAGCTCCAACATCTCCCGCGGTGCCATAGCATATATCCGTGGCTTAGGCAGCTTGACCCCTGGCTCCAACTCGATTGCGCAGTCCGTGGCCTGGTGAGGAGGCAGGAGGTCACATTCCTGTTCACTGAAGACCTCTAGGAACTCGGCGTATTCCAGCGGCACCTGTACCTCTGCACCGGCTCTACAGCTCTCTTCTGCCCTCCCCGGCAAACCGGGCATCCTCAGGGGGCTGGGGCCCAACCCCGAGGCGTAGGTGCCGACAACCCCCCTCCCACCAGATGGTCGGCCCCCACCTGTCCAACCATGGATCACCCCAGGATCACCTCCTCCGTCATGGAGGGCACCACGATGAACCACAACTGTTCCCAGTGCTCCCCCATGTCCAACCGTGTGAGTTTTGTGATGTCTGTGATGGGCACTCCCCCCAGAAGAGACCCATCCACCTGCTGGAAGCGTATTGGTTGCTCCAGCCGCACCACCCTAACACCCAGCTTGGCCACCACCTTCTGGCTGATGAGACACCGCGTGCTGCCGGAGTCGATCAAAGCCTTGAACCCTAGTACCTCACCCGTGTTGGGATTTGTCAACGTAATCGGGACTGTGAACGGGCTAACCGGGGCACTTACCATAGGATCTTCCTCTGGCCTGTCGCTGTGCCTGTAGACCTCCACGTCCACGTCTGTTGGGCTGTCACCCTCCGTCTGGACACTTATTTATTTATTTATTTATTTATTTATTTAATTTTATTTCTATACCGCCCTTCTCCCGTAGGACTCAGGGCGGTGTACAGGGCAAATACAAACATACAAAAGTACAAAAATTAAAAGGAGATTAAACATGCCCAAATTAAAAGCCAATACAAACATTAAAACTACCCCTCCCTCATCCCTCATCAGGCCAGTCCAGCTTGTACAAATAAAAATGTTTTCAAACCACGACGGAAGGAGCGAAGGTCGGGCGCCGTCCGGAGCTCAACCGGAAGCTGATTCCATAGCCCCGGGGCGCCCACAGAGAAGGATCTCCCCCTGGGGGCCACCAATCGACATTCTCTGATCGGTGGCACCCTGAGGAGACCCTCTCTGTGGGAGCGTACAGGGCGGAGGGAAGTAGATGCCGGCAGCAGGTGATCCCTGAGGTACTCCGGACCCGTGCCATGGAGCGCCTTAAACACCATTACCAGTACATTGAATCTCACCTGGAAGACAACTGGCAACCAATGCAGCTCACGGAGCAGAGGTGTTATATGGGAGTATCGGGAGACTCCCAACACAACTCTCGCGGCTGCATTCTGTACCAGTTGGAGCCTCCGAGTGGTCTTCAAGGGCAGCCCCATGTAGAGAGCATTGCAGTAGTCAAGGCGAGAGGTCACGAGCGCATGGGTGACCGTACACAAGCCATCCCGGTCTAGATAGGGTCGCAACTGGCGCACCAGGCGAACCTGGGCGAAGGCCCCCCTAGTCACAGCCCCTATATGATCCTCTAAAGTGAGCTGTGAATCTAGGAGGACTCCCAAGTTGCGAGCCCTATCTACGGGGGGTAATAGTTCACCCCCCATAGAAAGTGATGGAATATTCTGGATATCCCGGGATGCAGGTATGCACAGCCACTCAGTCTTGTCGGGGTTGAGTTGAAGTCTGTTACTCCCCATCCAGACCCGGACCGCCTCCAGGCAACGGGACATCACGTCGAGGGCATCACTGGGGTGGTTTGGGGTAGAAAGAAAAAGCTGGGTATCATCAGCATATTGATGATACCCAACTCCAAAACCACGAATGATCTCACCCAGCGGTTTCATATAGATGTTGAACAGGAGGGGCGAGAGGACCGACCCCTGAGGAACTCCACAAATGAGAGACCTCGAGGTCGACCTCTGTCCCCCTGCCAACACCGACTGCGAACGTCCCAGGAGATAGGAGGAGAACCACCGCAAAACTGTGCCTCCCACTCCCAATCCCCTGAGACGCCGCAGCAAGATACCATGGTCGATGGTATCGAAAGCCGCTGAGAGGTCTAATAGGACTAGGACAGAGGAACATCCCCTGTCCCGAGCCCTCCAGAGATCATTCACCAGAGCGACCAATGCCGTCTCCGTGCTGTACCCGGGCCTGAAACCCGATTGGTACGGGTCTAGATAATCCGCTTCATCCAGGGCCAGAGGGAGCTGATGTGCCACCACACTCTCAACAACCTTCGCAAGAAAGCGAAGGTTGGAGACCGGGCGAAAGTTATTCAACATAGCTGGATCCAAGGCGGGCTTCTTGAGGAGGGGTCTCACCACCGCCTCTTTCAAGACGGCGGGGAAACTACCCTCACTCAAAGAAGCAGATATAACCGCCTGGAGCCAGCCTCGTGTCCCTTCCCGAGCCGCATAAACCAGCCAAGAAGGGCACGGATCCAATAAACATGTGGTGGCACTCAGCTTCCCCATAATCCTGTCCACTTCATCCGGAGTAACAGAGTCAAACTCCTCCCAAACGACAAGATTGCCCGTGTCCTGCTCGTCAGACTCTGCCCAGTCAGAGTCCAGACCGGTCCGAATCCGAGCGATTTTGTCCGACAGATACTGGTTAAACTCCTCGGCACGACCCTGCAAGGGTTCTTCCCTCACCTCCTGATTAAGGAGGGAGCGAGTCACCCTAAACAAGGCGTCCGGGCGATTATCTGCGGACGCGATAAGGGTGGCGAAGTGATTAGACCTCGCCTCCCTTATCGCAGCGAGATAAGACCTAATATAGGATCTTAGTCGCAATCGGTCGGATTCGGATCGGCTGGATCTCCAACAGCTCTCTAGGCCCCGTCTCCGACGCTTCATCTCCCTAAGCTCCGCGGAGAACCATGGAGCTCGATGGGATCTGCACCGGGTCAGGGGCCGCAGGGGTGCAACTCGGTCCAGAGCCCCAGTGGCTGCCTTTTCCCAGGCTTCCACTAGGGAATCTGCCGAGTTGTAAGCAGAGGAGGCAGGTGGGGACCCCAGCGCAGCCTGGAACCTCACAGGGTCCATTAAGCGTCTGGGGCGGTACCATTTAGTTGGTTCCACACTCCCACGGTGGGGAGTGGCAAAACGGAAGACCAACCGCAGGAGATGATGATCGGTCCATGACAGGGGTATAAGAATTGGAGAACCCCCACCAAGATCATCTAACCACCGTCTAGATAAGAAAATCAGGTCAAGGGTGTGGCCTCCCTCATGAGTCGGTCCAGCAATTACTTGCGTCAGGTCCATGGCCGTCATGGAAGCCATGAACTCCCGAGCTAACTCAGATGATCCTCCCAGGGATGGTAGGTTGAAGTCACCCAAAACTATAAGTCTGGGGAACTCAACCACCAACCCAGAGAGGATATCGAGAAGCTCAGGCAGGGCTGCTGCTGCGCGACTAGGCGAAAGGTACACCATCAGCAAGCCCAACTGCGCCCTAGGACCACACCTCAATAAGAGAGATTCACACCCGACTATCTGGAGAACGGTGGCCTCCTGCAGACATAAGGTCTCCCTCATAACCACAGCCACTCCATCATCCCTACCCTGAGTCACATGTGGTTCCCCCTCACGCCTCAAAAAAGGCTTCACCCTTTTGTTATAACTTGCCAGGATCTCAAGCACATTCCAGCAAGTCACAACAACCTTCCATGTCAGGTGCCTCCCATCACTCCAAAGCAGCTTCCCACCACAGCCATGTTTCCCGAGTCTCCAGAGCAGAGAGCCTGGCTGCCCAACTTACGCAAGCACGAATCGATGCTGCAGAGACAACCGCAGTTCTACGCGTCGCAAGGGAAGAGCAACTGTTAAAGGAAGAAATGGCTAAACAAGAGGCAGAAAGGGCCAAAGCTCAGGCCAGGCTTGAGTTTCTGCAACAAGAATGGGAGGCAGCAGGAAACGTGGCAAGAGTTGCGGCCCTACAGGTGGAGGCTGAAGGCACTGCCTTCACGCACAATTTGGAAAGGCTAGGAGTTGGAAACCTGCATGACCGTGCGCAGGCCTACGTTGACAACCAGAGCACGATACGACACAACCAGGCAGGAGCTCTACAGTCACCAAGTCCAAGTAGACAGGAAGGAGAATCTCAACAACCAGATGTGCCAATCAGTCAGAGAGCTGACATCGCACCATCTGGATCACGAGATCTTCCCTCCAGAACTACACAACTGACACCAATGAACCAAACCAAAGATGGAAACCGGATAGCTCCATCTGCAGTTGCAATGACTCCACAGCAGGAAGAGCAGCTGCTAAAGGACGAGATTGCTAGGGCTCAGGCCAGGCTAGAGTCTCTACTGCGTCAACAGGAAACACCATCCTGAGGCGCTGCCTTCATGCCCAATCTTGAGAGGCCAGAAGGTGAAATCTTGCACAATCATGTCGAGGCCTGTGTGGATGTCCAGAATGCACCACATCAAGAATGGGAGGAGGCAACGTGGTCAGTTACAAATCTCCCAAAGCCAAGTGACCACAGAGGAGAATCTCGACCACCAGATGTGCCAACCAACCAGGAAGCTGGCAATGCGTCACCTGACTCACAAGACCACCCCCTCAGATCTGTAAAATTCACCCCAACAGACCAAGGTGCAAGGGGTGAGCGAATTAGCCCATCTGCAATGATGAAAACTCCTCAGCAGGTAGGCACACAAGAAGTCACGATTCCTGAGCTCAATGCGAAGGCAAAGGAACTCCGGCCAGACCCTCAAGGCCCTTCGTCTGAGCCATGGGAAGTTACCCTCAACAATTACCATCACAATTACCTGCACTTCCTGTGGTTCAACGATGACCAACACAATCAGCAGATAACAGAATACAGAATGTGAGTGCACGTCTTTGGAAACGGCCCTTCCCCTGCAATCGCTAACTACGGCCTGCAATGCACCGCCTGTATAGGTGAAGCTGAACACAGTGTGGATGCCAGACGTTTTGTAGAATGGGACTTCTATGTCAATGACAGCTTAAAATCTGTACCCACTCCAGCAGAAGCCATAGACCTACTAAAAAGGACTCGGAAGATGTTAGCAGCAGCTAACCTTAGGCTGCACAAAATTGCATCCAACAGCGAAGAAGTGTTGGTGGCCTTCAATCCTGAAGACCACGCTAAAGGTCTGAAGGACCTTGACTTTGGCACAGACGATCCTCACTTCCAACGCAGTCTCAGTTTGTGTTAGGACTTAAGAAGGACATCTTCACCTTTAAAACCCTGGCAAAAGACAACACTTTCACGAGAAGAGGAGTCTTGTCTACAGTAAACAGCCTGTTTGACCCTCTAGGTTTTGTTGCACCCATAACAGTCCAAGGAAAGCTTCTTCTGCGCTCACTCTCCCAAGACACCACAGACTGGGACAAGCTGCTCCTGCCAGAGCACAAGCAAGAGTGGGAGATGTGGCGCAGATCCCTAAGTTGTCTCCAAAGCGTCCATGTACAGCACACGTATGTTCCCCTTCCACTTGCTGTCTCAACGAAGAAGGAGCTGCACGTGTTCTCAGATGCTGTGACAAAGGCAATAGCAGCTGTAGGACAGGGCTTTTCAACCTTTTCACCATTGTACCACTTTTAGGATAAGGCAATATCAGAGTACCACCATTCGCCTAGCAAGGTGTCAAAAACTTGACCAAAAAAAGGAAAAAAATGCTAAAGTACAGGTAGTCCTCGACTTACAACAATTCACTTAGTGACTGTTCAAAGTTATGACGACACTGAAAAAAATGACTTTTGACCATTTTCAACACTTATGACTGTTGCAGCATCCCCAGGGTCATGTGATTTACATTTGGATGTTTGGCAACTGATTCATACTTATGACGATCGCAGTGTCCCAAGGTCATGTGAACACCTTTTGCAACTTTTTGACAAGCAAAGTCAATGGCCAGGGGGTGGGGGCAGCTCATCACTCAGGTTGCAGGGTGCCTGTGTGGGGGGAATCCATGGGTCTCTTGTGGAGGGGGGTTTGACTGGGGTGGGTGCACTCCTTCTTCCCTCTCTCCCATTGTCCCTTCCTTCCTTCCTTCCTTCTTTCCTTCCTTTCTTTCCTCCTTCTTTGTCCCTTCCTCCTTCCCTCCCTCCCTTCCATTGTCCCTCCCTCCCTCCCTCCCTCAGGTTGCAGGGTGCCTGTGTGTGTGTGTGTGTGGGGAATCCATGGGTTACTATTGTGAGTGGGCAGGAGGGAAACCAAACTTTTCAATAGGCATGTTACTGTTTATCCCTACCTTTCTTCTTTCCTTCCTTTCTTCCTTCCCTCCCTCCCTAAGTCTAAGGCTTGGGGGGCCGGGGGGGCTGGTGAGGAGAGAGCGGAGAGAATCCTGTGGACTCTGCCTCTGGCTGCAGCTTCTCGTCCAATTGGTCCTGCTTTCTCTGCGCAGACCAAACGGGAGATCTGCTCCAGGTTTTTGAGCAGGGTGCCTTCGCTTGCCAGCCCGCCCACCCGCCTGGTTCCCGAGTCACGTGTGTCCTTAGGGCTAAGGCAGGGATAGGCAACCTTGGCTCTTTTATGACTCGTGGACTTCAACTCCCAGAATTCCTGAGCCAGCATAGCTGCTCAGGGGCTGCTCCAGCTGCTGCAATTGGACAGCCCAAGTGGCAGAGAAAAGTCGGCGAGCAAAGGCAAGTTTAGTCAGGCCGCTTCCCACAGCTGCAGGAGAAGACACCTCGGTGGTGGGGTGGGACAGCTTCCTTCCCCAGGAGGAGCCGGCAGACCAGGCAGCGGCCACAGCAGGCACGGAGGGCTTCGGCTTCCCGGAGCTGGGAAGAAGGAAGCTGAGCTTGTTCCAGATCCTCGTGCGCCACAGAGGGGCAGCTCCACCCGGGGCCAGCTGCTCCTTCCCGTGACTCCCAGCATGCACCTGGAGGACGCTGCCTCCTGCCTGCTTGCTCAGCCTTATCTATGCTGAGACAAGGACACTGTGAGGAAAAGCGGAGGGAGAGGAGGGGAAGGGAAGGGAGGACAGCAGAGGAGGGCGCCGACGCTGCGCCTCCCTCGCCTGCTGGCCCGCCCGCCACCACAGCAGCCTCCGCCGGCTGGAAGCAGCACTGCACGGGAGCCTCTGCGTCACAACCAGGAGGGAGGGCTGGGTGCCAGCCAGGCAACTGGGCAGGTGAAGGAGGACAGAGGAGCAATGTGCAGCCAGGTCCCTGGCTTGGAGACGTCTCAGCTGATCAGGCTTTTAGATCGCTCATTCCAGCCAGCTACTTTCGAGGGTAGCTATGGGTTGTCAATTGAAAAACATGGGGAACAGTAGCAAGCCACGGTGGCAGGTGTTGGGTCACATCTCCTGCTCAGCGAACAGAAATCACCTCAGCAGGTCTTAAGTGGAGCTACCAAATCTGGGCTGCTGATATCCAATAGGCAAGAGAAGGCCTTGCGAACAGGACAGCCACACATGGCAGAGGCACTGCTTGGGCCTGGAGGGGAGGCCGGGCAGATTGCAGGCACTGGTAGCAGTGCCAGCGCAGAGGGCGCTCGCGCATGTGATCGCCCTCCAGCCCCGAGCAGCACCTCTGCCGTGCGCATCTGTCCTGCTCGGGTGTGTGTTTGCCCTCCGCGCCGCTGCCACTGCCAGTGCCTGCAATCTGCCCGGCCTCCCCTCTGGCCCTGAGCAGCACCTCTGCCATGTGTGGCTGTCTTGTTTGTGCGTGCGATCGCCCTCCACCACAAGCACCACCCACAATCTATCTGGCCTCCCCTCTGCCTGCTTTACACAACTCCTCCTGGGCCCCCCACACCTGTTAACCCTCCCGCCACCATGCAGGGTAAGGTGACTGCCCCTGCCCCCACCCAGATGCCCTCGCCTCCCCCAAGCGTTTTTTTTACTAACCTGATTTCAGCTACATTCCATTTCTCCGTTCCCTTCTCAGCCTTCCCCATGTGTTTGTGGGACTATTGGTAAAAAAGAAAAAAAAGTTCCATGAGACTTTCTAACTTCTCGTGAAATTTCGTGAGAAGTTAGAAAGTCTCATGGAACTTTTTTTTTTGTCCCACAAACACTGAAGACTGAGAGGTGAATGGAGAAACAGAATGCAGCTGAAAGCAGGTTAGTAAAAAAACGCTTTTTTATTTTTTTATTTTTTTATTATTATTATTTTTTTATTAAATATTTACAAACACATACATATAAAGTATATTTTATTTA
>JAKJMR010016998.1:169570-207885 GCA_024449315.1 Daboia siamensis
ACTGGTGAAAGAAAGTACCCTTGGCCAGTCTACATTTCCAGCATTTATCAGAGGCATCTGGAAACATTTTAGCTATTCTCGCTGGCGGCAAATACCATCTATAGATCATTTTGAAGTAGTTCTCTTTAAATGTCGAAGATAATGTTAGTTTCATTGTTCTGGTCCATATTGTCTGCCATTCCTCTAGTTGGATCGACCTCCCTATATTTCTCCCCCAGGCTATCATTGTATCTTTCACAATCTCATCATCTATGTATCTGGCTAGGAGGAGGTTGTACATTCGGGAAATAAATTTTAGTCCGGGGCCTTCCAAAGTTTTATCAAGGGGTTGACTAGTTTGAGAGATGCCATATTCCTGTTTATCTTTAGAAAACCTGGTTTGAATTTGAATATATGACCACCAATCTAAATCTATACCTTGTGTCTGCAAATGTTCTCTAGATTTCAAGTTCCCTTCTTCATCTATCAAAATCTTGTAGGACCAGTTTCTTTTCAGATTGTAAACAGTCGGCTGGGTTATTATCTCCAGTGGGACCACCCATTTGGGAATCTTGGTATACATTCGTTTTTTAACTTTTTGCCAAATTCTGATCAAAATTCTCCTAATGTAGTGATTAGTAAAGTACTTGGATGGAGTTTTTTGATATGACCATAAGGTTGAATGCCAACCTTGGTTAAGGTCAAAGCCTTCAATAGTTAATATACGTTTTCTCGACAGGGATACCCAATCTTTAATCCAAAGGAGTGCAGAGGCTTGGTAGTATAACTCCCAGTTTGGAAGTCCCAATCCCCCCCTCGTTTTGTGTTCCTGGAGCATTTTTCCCTTTATTCGTGGTTTTTTACCCTGCCAAACAAATTTCCCTATTGCTTGATCCAATTTCCTAAAAAATTTGTTGTTTAGATTTACGGGGGCCGTTTGAAATAAAAAGATCCACCGTGGAAGAATATGTGCCTTAATTGCAGCAATTCTGCCCAAAAAAGATAATTGAATATTTTTCCATCTGTCAAGGTTTTGTAGTGTACTGGCAAATAATTTATCATAATTCAATTCTTTAATATTAGAACATTTATTAGTTAATTCAATTCCCAAGTACTTTACTTTTTTAACAAATTTTAATCCCATAATTCTTTCTATTTCTTTTTTCTTTACATCAGTTAAGTTTTTGGACAACATTTTGGTTTTTTCTCTATTAATTTTCAATCCTGCCACCTCACCATATTGTTCTATCTTTTTTACTAAATTTGGCCCAGAGATTAAGGGGTCCTCTAGCACAAACACCAAATCGTCGGCAAAGGCCTGAAGATTATATTCTTCTCCTCTAATTTTGAGGCCCTTAACAGACTCATCTTGTCTAATTATATCAAGAAGTGGTTCCAGAGCCAAAACAAACAATAATGGAGAAAGAGGACAACCTTGTCTAGTGCCCTTAAAAATTCCAAATTCTCCAGACATCGCTCCATTAAAAAGCAGCCTAGCCGACTGTTCAGAATATATTGTTTGAATTGCATTCATAAATTTAGGTCCAAATTCCATTACTTTTAATTGATACATAATAAATTTCCAGTTAACTCTATCAAAGGCTTTTTGTGCGTCTACGAATATCATCGCCATGGGCCTATCTGAAAATTTCTGGTAGTATTCCAATACATTTAAAATTATTCGCACATTGTCATTAAGATGTCTATAGGGTAAAAAGCCATTTTGGTCTTGGTGAATAAAGTGGGAAAGAAATATTTTAAGTCTTTCTGCCAAAATGGTCGTGAAAATTTTATAGTCTACATTCAATAATGAAATTGGTCTGTAATTTTGGATCAACGTCAAATCTGAATCAGGTTTAGGAATTAAGGAGATATGAGCCTCTCTCCAAGATTCGGGCATTTTTGCATCAATTAAAATATTATTAAATATATCCCTTAATTGAGTACCTAACAGGTCAATAAATTCCTTATAAAATTCACAAGGTAAGCCATCCGGGCCTGGAGTTTTCCCACTTGTTTGTTTTTTAATAGCTTTCTCAACTTCCTCTATAGTTATTTCTTTATTCAGAAGTTGTCTAAAAGAATCCGAGATTGGATGGGGGCGATAATTCTGAAAATATTGTTCTAATTTACTTTGTGGGCATTCCTCCTCACTATAAAGTAGTCTATAAAATTCTTGTGCAATTTTTACTTTTTGTTCCTTATTAATCACCAGGTTACCATCCTGATCTTGTAAATAGTCTATCCTTTTTGCTCTTTGTTCCTTTCTTAATCTGTAACTTAACCATTTTCCCGGTTTATTAGCGTGCTCAAAGTACCTCTGTCTACTCCTCTTGATTTTATTTGCCAGCTCTTTTTGATCAATCAAAAGAATCTCATGTTTAATCAAATCTTTTTTTTCTTTATGTTGGGAATTTTGGGGATCTAATTGCAACGCCTCCTCAGTTTTTGATAATTTAGAGAATAACTCAACTCTTTTTAATCTTTCTTGTTTCCAACTGTGAGCCGAATGTTTGATAGCGAGCCCTCTCACTACTGCTTTAGCTGTGTCCCAAATAATTTGCAGAGAGGTATCCTCTCTTTTGTTTTCTGTAAAGAAAAATTCTAATTCCTTTTTGGTACTTTTGAGAAATTCCGATTGGAGAGGTTTAATTCTTGAAAATAATATTCTTTTTGCTGCTGCTTACAAGACAAGATTATTTTGACCTGTGTTGGGAAAGGATACTGACGGATTTAAACTTTATGCTTATTTTTTCTCTTTCTCGGAAGAGAGACCAGATGCCATTTGCATGAACTGTCAAATTTGATCTGCTTGCTGTCTTCTAAACAAAGTTGTGATCTCTACTCCCATCTAGTGACTAAACGACTAAACGAACTTATTCTACAATTTAACTTTAATTAACTATAGTTCCTCTTTTTTAGGAATTATTTTCTGGAATTAGTTTGGTCATTGGCTACTAATTTTTTATTTGTAGTTAAATATTAATATTAATCCGGCTGTTTAATTCAAACTTATATTGATTAGGCTTATTATTATTAATAGTGTATAAGACTGTTATTATTAGTTATTAATATTAAGCTACAAAAGTAAGTAAAGCTGAAAATACCTTATCTAAAATATATTGAAATTAATAATAGGTTAATTATTATAACTTAATTTATTTATGTACTCTTTTTGACTTTAGAATTACATTAGAGTATTAAGATAGTGGAATTTAAGATTAGGAAGGCAAAAGGAATGTATTATTAATGTGAAACTGAACAATATAGACAAGAGAACGTGGTGGTGTCCAATTGGTTGGAGAGACATTTTTGAATTCCTAATGATGGCAACAACTACCACCACCACAACCCTTAAAAAGAAGACACTTACAGCTTCTTCCTCACCTATAACAACGATCCCATGGATGCTGAAAAAATCTGCAGAAGATATCCCAGTTGTAAGCCAATCCTTAACTATACCCCAAGAATGGCAAGACATGCTTAAATCAATACAAGATACGGTTCTTAAGAACCAAGATACCTTGGTCAATAATCAAGAATCTACATTTAAGGTTCTGGAGGAACTAAAATCAAATGTGGCAATATTGACAGATGAGACTAGACAATTCCATACAAGATTTGAGGAAATACAGAATACTTTAACTAAACATGAAGATCAACTACAAACTATAGAAACAAAAATCGCCAAAACGGATGAGAAAGTGGGAAAGATGGATGCCCATCTCACCAGAGTTAACAAACAATTGGAAAATGAGATGGTGATGCTGGAAATGGATAAATCTGAGAACTTCCTACGTTTCCAAAATATACTGGAAGAAAAAGAGGAATGCCTTCGAGAAGTGATGGGAGAAGTTATGGCTGGGATTTTAGAAAGAGACCAAACTGAGATATTAAGAGATGTGGACGAAGTTTATCGTATTTATACTAGTTATGCCAGACGTAATAATCTACCCAAAGAAGTGCATATCCGTTTTACCAAAAAGCTAATTCGAGATGAGATACTCCAGAAAACCAGGTTCCAAGTATTTACATATAAGGGAAAGCGTATAGCAGTACTGCCACAAATACCAAAGAGAGTACGAGACACGAGAAGACAGTATGAATTTCTAACAACTCTTTTAAGGAAATATAAGATTCGGTACCGCTGGCTATTACCAGAAGGAATATCTTTCATGTGGCAGACTCAAAGGTTTAAACTGGAGTCACTTCAGGAAGCACAGGACTTTTACGAAACACAAATTACCTTATTTGACCGAGAAAGTGAAGGAGAAACAGAAAGCAAGAGTATGGAAGAGACTCCACAAGAACCCAGTATAGAGCAGCAAGATGACCAAGGAAAAAAGATGAATAGCAACAATAGGACTGGTGATGCAACAGGGCTACAAGTTGAAACTAGATCACAGAGACAAAAGGCCGCAGGTAAATAAGAGTATGGCAGAAGAATTATGTTTGTTTTCCGTTAATATTAATGGATTAAATGCCCCTGCTAAAAGGAAAAGAATTTGGCTTAACTTACAAAAACAAAATTGTGATTTGATTTGTATACAAGAAACTCATATATGTAAAAATCATCAAAAAGTATTAGAGTGCCCCCAATTGGGGAAATTATATGTATCCTTGGCCAACCAGAAAAAACGAGGCATTGCTGTGTATGATCGCAAAGGATTAGTGACACAACAAGTGTACTCTGATGAAGAGGGAAGAATACTAGCACTAGAAACTAAAATAGGCTTCAAACAGGTATTATTAGTAATTATATATGCGCCTAATACGGATCAGAAAACTTTTTAAAAAAAGTTATATAAGAAATTAACTGATCTTGATTATGAAAATATTTGTATTTTGGGGGACTTTAATGCGATCAAAGATGTTAATAAAGATTACGAACCAGGGGCAGGCCCCCCAAAATACATAAAAAGACAAAGGAAAATTCTGCCTAAAATATGGGATAAGCTAGTAACCCAAATTGGACTTTCAGATGTATGGAGAGATTTGCATCCTACTCAGAAACAATTCACTTACTTTTCCCCCAGCCACCATTGATGGTCACAAATAGATATGTTTTGGTCGACATCTGAAATTAAAGAGACCATCATAGAGGTAGAGATAGACACTAATGTATGGGCAGATCATCATCCTTTAATAGTTAAATGGGCAGGACCTCCCAAAAAAAGGGCGAGGTGGTCTATGAGATTAGATTTAATGAGAGATGAGGAATTTCTCAAAAAACGCTTTTTTAACATTTTTTTTTACAGTGCTGTTCAACCGGTCCTACGCGTACCACCAGCCATGTGCTTGTGTACCACTAGTGTTATGCTTACCACTGGTTGAAAAGCCCTGCTGTAGGATACATCAAAGTCTACAGCGGGGAGAGCTGCAACGTCAGTTTTGTCATGGGAAAGGCGAAACTAACACAACAAAGTCACACCGTACCCAGGTTAGAACTCTGCGGTGCCGTTTTAGCTGTTGAAATAGCAGACCTGATAATGAAAGAGATGGACCTTGAGTTACAATCTGCCACCTTCTACACAGACAGCAAGGTGGTTTTGGGCTACATCCACAACCGAAGCAGACACTTCTACATTTACGTAAGTAATAGAGTAGAAAGGATCAGAAGATCTTCAAATACTGAACAGTGGTGGTTCCGCCCCAGGCGCCTGATGGACCCAGATGGCGCTTGGATTGATTCCTACCTCCCTTTCCCACAGCCCGGTCGAGACCTTAGTTGATGCCTGGCAACGGGCTGCTTCGGAGGCTCTCGACCATGTTGTGCCTTTGCGGCCTCTGACCCGGCACAGATCCCGGCTCGCTCCTTGGTTCTCCATGGACCTGCGGGAAATGAAGCGCTGGAGAAGGGGCCTAGAGAGCATTTGGAGATCCAGTCGGTCTGAGTCTGACAGAACACAGTTAAGATCCTTTTCTAGATCTTATCTTGTGGCAATGGAGGTGGCGAAGTGTGCTTACTTCGCCACCCTCATTGCATCCGCAGATAACCGCCTGGCCGCCCTGTTTAGGGTGACCCGCTCCCTTTTAAATCAAGGGACGGGAGAGGACCCCTTGCAGGGACAGGCCGAGGAATTTAGTGAGTATCTGGTGGATAAAATCGCTCAGATTCGGGCTGGTCTGGACTCTGACTGGGCAGTATCTGACGAGGTGGAAGCGATGGGTTTGGCCGAGAACATTTGGGAAGAGTTTGATCCTGTGACTCCGGATGAAGTGGACAGGATCATGAGGAAATTAAGTGCCGCCATGTGTTTGTTGGAGCCGTGTCCCTCCTGGCTGGTTTATGCGGCTCGGGAGGTTACACAAGGCTGGCTCCTAGCAGTTATTAATGCTTCCTTGAGTGAGGGGTGCTTCCCTGCCACCTTGAACGAGGCAGTGGTAAGGCCCCTCCTCAAGAAACCTGCCTTGGATCCAGCTATTTTAAATAACTTTTGTCCTGTCTCCAACCTTCGCTTTCTTGCGAAGGTTGTTGAGAGCATGGTGGCATGGCAGCTCCCTTTGGTCCTGGAGGAAACTGAGTATCTGGATCTGTACCAATAGGGTTTCAGGCCCAGGTACAGCACAGAGACGGCATTGGTCGTGCTGGTGGATGATCTCTGGCGGGCCCGAGATAGGGGTTATTCCTCTGTCCTGGTCCTATTAGATCTCTCAGCGGCTTTTGATACCATCAACCATGGTATCTTGCTGCGACGTCTTGAAGGGTTGGGAGTGGGAGGCACCGTTTTACAGTGGTTCTCCTCCTACCTCACAGGCCGTTCGCAGACGGTGTTTGCAAGGGGGCAGAGGTCAGCCCCTAGGCCCCTTAGTTGTGGGGTGCCTCGGGTCGGTACTCTCACCCCTCCTGTTCAACATCTATATGAAGCCGCTGGGTGAGATCATCCGTGGTTTCGGGGTGAGGTATCATCAATATGCTGATGATACCGAGCTTTTCATCTCCACCCCAAACCAACCCAGTGATGCCCTCAACGTGATGTCCTATTGCCTGGAAGCAGTATGGATTTGGATGGGGAAGAACAAGCTCCGGCTCAACCCGGCCAAGACTGAGTGGCTTTACGTACCGACATCTCGTTTAGTCCAAGAGGTTCCATCTTTGGTTATGGGAGGAGAGGTGTTACCTCCCGTCGATAGGGCACGCAATTTAGGCATCCTCCTGGATTCATGACTCAGTTTTGAAGATCATATTGGAGTTGTGGCCAGGGGGGCATTTGCCCAGGTTCGCCTGGTGCGCCAGTTGCACCCCTATCTGGACCGAGATGCCCTACGTACAGTCATGCACTCGTTACCTCCCGTATAGATTACTGCAATGGTCTCTACATGGGGCTGCCCTTGAAGACCACCCAGAGGCTCCAGCTGTTGTAGAATGCGGCCACACGGGTAGTGATGGGAGCATCCCGATACTCCCATATTACACCCCTCCTGCATGAGCTGCATTGGTTACCAGTTGTCCTCCGGGTGAGATTTAAGGTGCTGGTACTTACCTTTAAAGCCCTACATGGCTTAGGCCCGGGATATTTGCAGGACCGTCTGCTGCCGGGAGCGATTTCCCATCGCCCAGTACGCTCACACAGAGAGGACCTCCTCAGGGTACCGTCGGCTAGACAATGTCGGCTGGTGACCCCCAGGGGGAAGGCCTTCTCTGTGGGAGCGCCAGCCCTATGGAACCAACTTCCCCTTGAGCTCCGGATGGCCCCGGATCTCCGGTCCTTTCGCTGCAGCCTTAAAACACTTCTTTTCCATCAGGCTGACGACAGGGATTTTAAAATGTTTTTTAATTTTTAATTCCAATTTTAATTTTCTATTTGGGCTGTTAATTTAATTCTTTTTAACTTTTGTATTGTTGTATTTTATTGTTGTTAGCCGCCCTGAGTCCTTCGGGAGATAGGGCGGCATATAAGTCCCAATAATAAATAAATAAATAATAAATGTGCCAACAGATCAGAACCCAGTGGACCAGGCTACATGGTCCATTCCTGCAGCACAGTTGGCAGACTCAGTCTGGCTAAAGGGTTCTGAGTTCTTGGCTTATCCGGATGGCCAGACATAAGAGAAACCAGAACGTTACGAGCTTCTAGACCCAGATCAGGATAACGATGTTCGACCTCAGGTACCCAACAGATCGCTCAAACAGAACGAGAAAATGACCGTCCAGACCATATGTTTGGCAACAAGGATTGAGGAGACAGAGAAACCGCCTCCTAATCATTTTCTAGAACCAGCTCAATTCGAATGCTTCTCCAGATGGAAACCTCTCATAGTGGGCGTAGCAGTGATCATTCGTTTCCTGCATCACGAGATGGGCTTCCCAGAAAGCTGTCGCCAAGCCGAGAGAGGGATTTTTCGAAGTGTGCAACAAGATACATACCTAATGGAATTTGAATGTCTGGAAGCTAAAAGGACTGTCCCAAAGTCTAGTGCATTGCTGAAATTGAACCTGTTCTTGGATAGTCATAACTTGCTCCAAGTAGGAGGGCATCTAGACAAGGCTGAAATAGCTTCAGACATCAAGCACCCAATCTTCCTTCCTGCCCATCAACATGTCATGTACTGTACCTATTGGTTCAACACTACCATGAAACTGTCCATCATCAAGGCAGGCACCTCACAGAAGGTGCAATCAGAGCAGCTGGCTTCTGGATCATGGGAGCCAAAAGATGCATCGCCACAATTTTGTATAGATGCCTGCATTGTTGTAAACAACAAGGTGCGACACAACACCAGTTGGTGGCTGACCTGCCACCTGAGCGCCTCATTCCAGGACCACCATTTACCAATGTAGGTCTAGATGTATTTGGGCCTTGGTCCGTGTCGGCTCGTCGGACCAGAGGTGGTCAAGCCAACAGCAAACATTGGGCCGTACTTTTCACATGTCTCAGCATTTGAGCTGTCCACATTGAAGTCATCGAATCTATGGACACTTCTTGTTTCATCAATGCTCTAAGAAGGTTCCAAGCCTACAGAGGCCCAAAGTGTTTCGATCCAACTGTGGAACTAACTTTGTAGGGGCCTGCAAGGAGCTGCAGATTGATGAAGGCATTCGTCCTGATTCAGAAATTGACAAGTACCTAAAGGCCCAGAATTGTGTTTGGACATTCAATCCTCCCCATGCATCTCATATGGGAGGAGCGTGGGAGTGCATGATTGGCGTAGCCCGCAAAATCCTGGGCTCTATGTTGACAAAGATACCCAAGCTGACACATGAGGTCCTCACTACCCTCATGGCAGAAGTAGCAGCTATCATCAACACCCGACCTTTGGTTCCAGTTTCTTCAGATCCTGAAATCCCCAAAGACATGTTTATCTCAGTTATAGTTATGCATGTATTTACCTTATAATTGTGCATGTTTTGATACCATGTTTTATTCTAACTAATAGTTAATAGTGAAAATTGCATGCTTGATGCTATGTTTTTTGCTTATTCTAGTTAGTTAATAGTGGAAATTGTATATTTCAAAGCAGGGAGTGTGCTGGACCAGTTTAGAGTATTTAGCATTTACAGGGTTAATGTTGTATCCTTAGCAGAATTGTAGGTAAGAACATGTAGCATTTACAGAGTTAACACTATTTCCTTAAGAGATGGCTTCTGGGAAATGTAGTCTAGTTCTTAGTAAATCCTATAGCTTATCTAGAACAGTGGGAGGAGTTTCAAAGTTTATTGCATGACTTCCTGTTACGTGCCAGGTTGTAAAAGATTTTGTCTAATGAACCATGCTGTAACCACACAAATAGCTAAGATGGAAAATTACTCCTTTTTACCTATGAAAATGGACAGATATGATTATGACCAGACTAATCTACAGCAAAGTAAGTCTGCTTAGAATACCTGGACAATAAATATTTGTTTAAACCCATTTTGTTGAGTTATACTTTCTGGATTCTGGAGCTACAGAAGCATTTTTGGTTCTGGGAGCCAGAACATTAACAGTCAATAATGATTACATTTGATAGTTCCATAATTAGTATATTAATTAATAATATATTTCTTTGATCTTCCCTTCTCCCATTTGTATTCTCCTTCTTCAACCTTAAACAAATATAATTCTTAATATTTTCTACATATAAATGATTAAATATAGAGACTTTTTCATATTTATACAGATAGTGATAACATCTATGTGTAACATTTTTATCAGCTTATATTATTCTTATAACCATCATCTCATTAGTTCACCATGCATCCTATTTTCATGATTTTTGTTTAAGCTTAATTTCCCCTTTTATTCAATCCATTCTTATCAGCCATGATTATCTCAATGTTAGTCATCTACTGTAGATATCCAAATTTTTCCATTTAGGTACACCATCCCAATATTTTCATGTTTCATGTATTATAAAAATACTGTGTTTATAACACAATACTGTGGGTATAACATCCTTTCTGATAAGCTTATATTTCACTTATATTTATAAAAGTTACATCATCCCAATATTTTTACATTTCATATATTGTAAAACCTATTATATTACTTAAATCTCTTATCCCCCTTGTTATAGGGCCCCTTTATGTTCAAAATTCTCTATTCTTTTAACCATATTCAAACAAGTGTTTACTCATGTAATACTCCATCTGGTAGGATGAGTCAAATCTCTTGAATCTGTCTCTAGCCGTCTTTTGCTGAATAGCTTTCCAAGTTGATATATTCCGCTTGCCCAGCAGTTCCTGTGTTTTTGCCAGTACTGTTGGGAATACAGAAGATAGAATAGGTGGAATATATACTTTCTGTCTCCCAAACTCTAATGATTCTCCTGGGATTTTATTGTTTGTATTGTTATATCAAAGTCTTGTACATGTTTTCCTGTTTGTGCTGGACTGTGATTCTTTTCATTTGTAGCTTCATCGATATTATCATGTTCTTCTAATTTGTGTTCTGTTATCTGATTTGTCTGTTCATTCACTATCATTTTCTGAGTGTTTTTTGATTGTAGATTTATATTAGAGATGTGCTTACTTATGTCATCAAAGTTGTTCTGGATTTCCTTGTGGTTTAAATCTACAGGTGAAACTCGAAAAATTAGAATATCGTGCAAAAGTTCATTTATTTCAGTAATGCAACTTAAAAGGGGAAACTAATATATGAGATAGACTCATTACATGCAAAGCAAAATAGTTCAAGCCGTGATTTGTCATAATTGTGATGATTATGGCGTACAGCTCATGAAAACCCCAAATCCACAATCTCATTACATGCAATCAATAAAACAAGGAGTGTACATAGAACAATATTGGACCTCTGAAAAGTATAAGCATGCATATGTACTCAGTACTTGGTTTGGGCCCCTTTTGCAGCAATTACTGCCTCAATGCGGCCTGGCATGGAAGCTATCAGCCTGTGGCACTGGTGAGGTGTTATGAAAGACCAGGAGGCTTCAATAGCGGCCTTCAACTCTTCTGCATTGTTCGGTCTCATGTCTCTCATCTTTCTCTTGGCAATGCCCCATAGATTCTCTATGGGGTTCATGTCAGGCGAGTTTGCTGGCCAATCAACCACAGTAATCCCACGGTCATTGAACCAGGTGTTGGTGCTTTTGGCAGTGTGGGCAGGTGCCAGGTCCTGCTGGAAAATGAAGTCAGCATCCCCATAAAGCTCGTCTGCAGAAGGAAGCATAAAGTGCTCCAAAATTTCCTGGTAGACAGCTGCGTTGACCCTGGACTTAATGAAGCACAGTGGCCCAACACCAGCAGATGACATGGCTCCCCAAATCAACACAGACTGTGGAAACTTCACACTGGACTTCAAGCATCTTGCAGTGTGTGCCTCTCCATTCTTCCTTCAGACTCTGGGTCCTTGGTTTGCAAATGAGATGCAAAAGTTGCTCTCATCAGAAAAGAGGACTTTGGACCACTGAGCAACAGACCAGGTCTATTTTTCTTTAGCCCAGGTAAGACGCTTCTGACATTGGTTGTTCTTCAGGAGCGGCTTGACAAGAGGAATACGACATTTGAAGCCCATGTCCAGTATCCGTCTGTGTGTGTTGGCTCTTGATGCACTGACTCCAGCCTCAGTCCACTCCTTGTGAAAGCCCCCCATACTTTTGAATGGCCTTTTCCTGACAATCCTCTCCAGGCTGCGGTCATCCCTGCTGCTTGTGCACCTTTTTCTTCCACACTTTTCCCTTCCACATAACTTTCTATTAATGTGCTTTGATACAGCACTTTGGGAACATCCAACTTGGAGGGTGTCAATGATGGCTTTCTGCACAACTGTCAGGTCAGCAGTCTTCCCCATGATTGTGATTCCTACTGAACCAGACTGAGAGACCATTTAAAGGCTCAGGAACCCTTTGCAGGTGTTATGGCTTAATTAGCTGATTAGAATGGGACACTTTGAGCCTAGAATATTGCACCTTTTCACAATATTCTAATTTTCTGAGATTGTGGATTTGGGGTTTTCATGAGCTGTAAGCCATAATCATCACAATTATGACAAATCATGGCTTGAACTATCTTGCTTTGCATGTAATAAGTCTATCTCATATATTAGTTTCCCCTTTTAAGTTGCATTACTGAAATAAATGAACTTTTGCACAATATTCTAATTTTTTGAGTTTCACCTGTATTGTCATTTGTATCTGTTGTAACATTGCATACTTTTCCTCTTGGAAAATATTTGTCTTGCCTTGAAATATTGCTTCTGAGAGTCTTTGATGTTCCAGGGTAAATCCTTCAGGAGTGAACATTGAGTGTGGTGTCCTGTCATTTATTGATAAGTGTACAATATCCATGTTGTCTCTCTCCTTCAAATAGTCTTTCATCAATATTTTAGTTCAGGGGTTCATTATCAATCAGTCAAAATTGCAATTCAGTATGTTAAGCCACCTTAAGTCCTTCCTGTAGATTCTCCTCTAAAAGATTAGCCAAGAGCCAAAGTTTTTCTTTTTCTCTAAACAATTCTTAAATTTTGTCAACAGTCCAGGTATTTTTCTTTCAGACACTTTTTAATCTTATGGCTGGGCCAACTGTTTCTTTGTTCCCAGCTGTCTTCAAAGTTATTTAAAATTTAAGAGAACATATTATTTTTTGTTTCTAGGCATCCTGCCAGTTTCTGAGTCATTATTGTTAGTGTTCTGTGCTCTAATTCTCCACTAGGTGTCAGTAGTTGTTCAGTTTCCAGTTTTTTCAGACAAAAATTATTATTGTTATATATTTTTTATAATTTCATTAAAACTCTTTTAGGTGTAGTCTTAGCAGTTTTTTTTTTAGTTTCTAGATTTGTCCAGACTGTAGTGTTTTAATTTAATTTCAGTCTTTTTCTTTCCCCCTTAGTATTAATTTGCCGCTTCTGTCTATGAGGATATGGGGATATACTCCCCTCCCTTCACTTTTGGAAGTTTTCTTGCTCTGGGGGTCTTTCCCAAGGATTCAGTTAGTAGATAGAAGACAGAAGATCGATACTCTCACCAGTTCCAAGCATGCTGTTCACCAATGTTCTTGTTTGTGCTCTTGGACTTTGGCTGCAGGTAGCTTGGGCTAGATGCTGATGCCACGCTAGCCTTTCTCCTGTCAGGTTGGAGGTCTTCCCCTGGATCGAATGAAATGACCGCCATCATTTCATGATCAACAGAGCAACCCTCCTTCACGGTCACCTCTTCAGGTCAAATTAGACCCATTTAGGGTCCCCCTGGCAGGACAAAACTAGCCATGGGGAGTGGAGCTTTGCTATCCCATGGCCATGTGCTATGGTGCAAAACCAGAAGTCACACAAGGATAGTTTCTAGGGGGCATAACAGATTGATGATAGAGTAACTGAGGTGGGAACAAAATAAAAATGAGTGTCCCAAACCTTGCTAAAACTGCTAAAAAACCAGCTTCAGCACCATCATCTGGAGATCCCAGTCCAGTATACCAGAGATCTATTGAAACAATGCTCCAACAAGAAAAAAGCTAACAATTTCCAAAAGGAAATACAAACAACACTCCAATCAATTCAGGAAGCAATCATTTCACATAAAGAAGACACAAGAAAAAATCACGAGGAGACAAGAAATAATTTGGATAAGATAAATGAGCAGGTCTTCAATATAAATTCACAACTAGAAAACTTCCAAAAAATGATTACAAAGAATGAGCAAAGAATCCAGAAAATGGAAGAGAAATCAGAGGAAACTGTGAAAAAGATGAAGGAAATAAAAAAAGAGAATGAAAGATTAGCACAGGCAAATAAAATCTTGGAAGATACAGTCACAGTATTAGAGATGGAGAAAGCATCACATTTTTTAAGACTACAGAACATACTCAAAGACAAGAAGGAATACGTAACAGAATTGATCAATAACTTGCTGGCTGAAGTGCTGGAAATTGACAAAAATGAGATGGAAGGAGAATTGGACCATAGAATTAACTCAAGCTACACAAGGAGACATAGAGTCCCCAGGGAGGTGCACATTAGATTTGTGAAAAAACAATAAGAGATGAAATACTGAAAAGAGTGAAGGTTGAACCAATGATATATAGAAAAAAAGAAATTGTGGTCCTGAAACAGATCCCTAGGAGGATAAGAGATTCCTAAAAATATTATCAATTTTTGACTACAAAACTAAATGAAAAAGGAGTGAATTTCAGATGGCTGGTCCCGGAGGGGATCCTAATTAATTGGGACACAAAAAGATATAGATTGGACTCCATCTTTAAGACAACAGAATTCTATGAGAGACATAGAAGCTTCTTTGAAGAAAAAACACAACAATCGCAAGGCGATAGGGAATATGAAAAAAACAGAAAAAGTTAGTAACAGAAGAGAGAGCCACACAAAGGGAAGAAGAAGAAAAAGAAAATACAGACCAAGAAGGAGAGGGAGTGGTAAGAGAACAGAGACAGGAAAAGATCACTAGGAGAATAAAACCTAAATATTAGTAAAAAAGATGGAGAAAGAAAGTGGAAGTCTCTCAATGAATATAAATGGATTGAACTCCCCATCAAAAAGGAAAAAAAATCTTCCCACGATTACGGAAATTAAAAATGGATATAATTTGTCTCCAAGAATTGCATATAAAAAAACAACAACATAAACTTCTGGAATGCCCCAAAATTGGGAAACTTTATTTTATATCAGCACATCAAAAGAAAAGAAGAGTAGCTTTATGTATAAAAGAGACATTGGAATCCAAACAGGTCGATTCAGATGAGGTAGGAAGAATTTCAATGGTAGAAATGATGACAAATCAAAAACAGATATTGATGGTAGCAATATATGCACCAAATAACAAACAAGAAGAATTTTATCAAAAATTACACAGGAAAATATTGGAAATGGAATATCAAAATATTGCTTGATAGGAGATTTTAACGCAATTGTAGACAGAAACTGGACTATAGAAACAGTAAAATAGGAAAAAAAGGGAAGAAAGATACTCCCTAAGGCGTTCTTTCAAATGACAGAAGAAATCTGAATACAGGATACTTGGAGAGAAAGAAACCCAGTACACATTTTATTCGAATAGACATAAATCTTGGTCCAGAATTGATATGATATGGATGTCCCCTTAACTAAGATCTAATATATATGAGATTGAGGTAGAACCTAATATCTGGGTGGACCACAATCTGATAAAGCTGACTTGGAGAGAGGTAAAGAAGAAACCAAGATAGACTTTGAATCAATCCCTGTTAAAAGAGAAGCAATTTGTAGAATTAGCAATAAAGGAAATGGAATTCTTCTTTAAAGAAAATAAAAAAGAAGAGACATCAATCCAGAATGTATGGGATATAGCCAAAGCATATTTTAGAGGGTTAGCTATAATATATATGGCTTTTTTTAATGGATTTTTACCAAAAAGAGAAATAAAAAATAACTTGAGGATTATTTTAGATACACTGGAATACTATGAAATGCATCCTGGAAAACAAATGGATTTAATATTTCTAGATGCTCAAAAAGATTTTGATAATGTAAGTTGGCAATTTATGATACAACAACTAAACTGTATGGACTTTGGAGAAAAGTTCATAAAAATTATTAAGACAATATACAGGTGAAACTCAAAAAATTAGAATATCGTGCAAAAGTTCATTTATTTCAGTAATGCAATTTAAAAGGGGAAACTAATATATGAGATAGACTCATTACATGCAAAGCAAGATAGTTCAAGCCGTGATTTGTCATAATTGTGATGATTATGGCATACAGCTCATGAAAACCCCAAATCCACAATCTCAGAAAATTAGAATATTGTGAAAAGGTGCAATATTCTAGGCTCAAAGTGTCCCACTCTAATCAGCTAATTAGGTCATAACACCTGCAAAGGGTTCCTGAGCCTTTAAATGGTCTCTCAGTCTGGTTCAGTAGGAATCACAATCATGATTCTCTATGGGGTTCAGGTCAGGCGAGTTTGCTGGCCAATCAAGCACAGTAATCCCACAGTCATTGAACCAGGTTTTGGTGCTTTTGGCAGTGTGGGCAGGTGCCAGGTCCTGCTGGAAAATGAAGTCAGCATCCCCATAAAGCTCGTCTGCAGAAGGAAGCATAAAGTGCTCCAAAATTTCCTGGTAGACGGCTGTGTTGACCCTGGACTTAATGAAGCACAGTGGCCCAACACCAGCAGATGACATGGCTCCCCAAATCAACACAGACTGTGGAAACTTCACACTGGACATCAAGCATCTTGCAGTGTGTGCCTCTCCATTCTTCCTCCAGACTCTGGGTCCTTGGTTTCCAAATGAGATGCAAAAGTTGCTCTCATCAGAAAAGAGGACTTTGGACCACTGAGCAACAGACCAGGTCTGTTTTTTTTTAGCCCAGGTAAGACGCTTCTGATGTTTGTTGTTCAGGAGCGGCTTGACAAAAGGAATACGACATTTGAAGCCCATGTCCAGGATCCGTCTGTGTGTGGTGGCTCTTGATGCACTGACTCCAGCCTCAGTCCACTCCTTGTGAAAGTCCCAAACATTTTTGAATGGCCTTTTCCTGACAATTCTCTTCAGGCTGCGGTCATCCGTGCTGCTTGTGCACCTTTTTCTTCCACACTTTTCCCTTCCACATAACTTTCTATTAATGTGCTTTGATACAGCACTTGGGGAACATCCAACGTCTTTTGCAATTACCTTTTGAGGCTTTCCCTCCTTATGGAGGGTGTCAATGATGGTTTTCTGCACAACTGTCAGGTCAGCAGTCTTCCCCATGATTGTGATTCCTACTGAACCAGACTGAGAGACCATTTAAAGGCTCAGGATCCCTTTGCAGGTGTTATGGCCTAATTAGCTGATTAGAGTGGGACACTTTGAGCCTAGAATATTGCACCCTTTCACAATATTCCAATTTTCTGAGATTGTGGATTTGGGGTTTTCATGAGCTGTAAGCCATAATCATCACAATTATGACAAATCATGGCTTGAACTATCTTGCTTTGCATGTAATGAGTCTATCTCATATATTAGTTTCCCCTTTTAAGTTGAATTACTGAAATAAATGAACTTTTGCATGATATTCTAATTTTTCGAGTTTCACACACTCCAAAAACTCTCAATTTTTTAAATTTTGTGGCTTAAACAGCTAACTAGTGTGGCAAGTCAGCTCCCCAGAGAAGAAAATATTAAAAGGGCAGAAAAATATATTTCCTCAAAGGATCTTAAAGAGGCAGGAAAACATCCCCAGTTTTTCTTGATAGCCCCAGGTCTCCCTCCCCCAAGCAGAAACCAGTTTTTGTACAAATGCAGATGTAAATCTAGGAAGGTTGCAGGCCCCCAGCTGGGAGATTAAGAAGACAAAGACACCTAAAATCTGCATACCTCACCCAAACTCTAAGAGTCATCAGCCCCAGGGAAGCAGGATATGACCTTTGGACATAATAGGATTAACCCATCACCATCAGAATACCAGAAAGGCACACACACACTCAGGTCAAAAGTTGATGACACAGGAAATAGCCTCAAACAGGAACAGGAAGCACCTCCAAACAAAAGGCCCCAGAGGGTATAAAAACCCACTCCCTACATGTGTCCAGCCCCTTTTTTTTTCCAGACCATCTTCCTGTCTGGCTCACCTCTTCAATAAACTACAACCTTCTTCCTAAAGCAGTCACCATGTTTATTCCCAGCTTGGATGGAACCATGATGAAGACTTTTCTTCCAACAGTAGGACATATGAGGCTAAATATGAGCAATAAGATATGACAACAAATTCCCTCTATTTACATTGTTTGCCTTCTAGTGGGTCTTATGAAACACTAGTAGTTTTCATTCTTTGATTTCAGTACATTACACATGTCAAAATTACAATTAAACATGTTTTGATGTTGGCCAAACTGCACTTTTCCAGATATATTTCCTGATGAAAGTTCCTGAGACAGAAGCCAGAATCTTCTCTCTGTCTCACTTAAGCTTTTGTTTTCTCACTTTGGAACTATTGTATTAGTCTTTCATCTTTTCTCCTCCCACATAGGTTTAATAAGTTGTCTTTCCTTTTAGTATTTAAATATGGGCATAATGTTTTGTCTCCAATGTTGTTATTCATTAAAATGAAAGACTACCCATGTTGCATTCTCAGTGATTGTTTCCTTACCATATAAGGCAAATTATTACCTGAAGTCCTTTTAAAAGGAAATTGTCTCTGTCTGGGGGGGTGGGAGTGTAATCGTGGGGAAAATTATTAATTTGTCATTAAAGAAGACAAATAGTTTGGCTATGGATTTCCTGAGTAGAGATGGCAGGTATTTGGAAGGTTTCCTTATGAGATTGTCCTCCAGCATGTATGATGCCCTGAGGAGTCGTCCCACAGATTTTCCACAATAAAGGTAACATAGTTTTCAATCTAAAACCAGAACCTGAAGCCAGGAATTCGCTCCCAGCTTTTCACATGTGCTCACCCCAATTGGAAGAAATTGTAGGGGTTGTAGTTGTAGAGATACAAGAGCTTTTGTAAAGGGTGTTCCAAGAGTTAAATGGATTCCATTTGATGTGTAAATATGTAGAAAAGCACTTGAAAAGAAAACAGCCACAACAAAAAACAGTTGGTCAATGTTGGAGGTAGGACAGAAAAACATTTTCCTGTTAGATGTTTTTGTGCCAGCCATGGCAGTTCCCCAAAAAGGTCATCAGGGGTCAGGGGTCTCCGGCCCCTGCAGCCCCATTGGAGAGAGTTAATGGTCCTCCAGCCCCCTCACTCTCATTGGTAAGGGAGGGGCTGGGGACCCCCATAAAAACCACTGCTCAGGGGCTGCTCTCTCTCTTGTTGCTTTCTTCTTCAAGCTCCCTCTGGGAATGATCCATGAGCTCAATCCAGGCATGGATGCCTCCATGCCAGGGAACTCTTTCTCTTCACTCTATCTTTAAATAAAGCTTCATCTGATCGCATCCCTGCGTGCTGCCTTTTTCTTGGAAGCACCTTAACGAACCATCGGTCTTGTGAGGCCATCTCACATTTCCTGTATCATCTGCACACCTCCTCCTTATTGGTAACCCTGTGGCTTCACCTTAATCTCATATTGAAAAACACTGCAAGTTTTAGAGGGGGACCTGATGGCTCAGTGGTTAAAGACACTGAGCTTGTCAGCCTTCCTGCTGCAGCTTCTGCCCACCTAGCAGTTCAAAAGCATGCAAATGCGAGTAATTAATAGGTACCACTTCAGTGGGAAGATAACAGCGTTCAGTGCACCTTTGGCATATAGCCATGCTGGCCACATGACCATGGAAAACATCTTTCCTGGGCAAGAAATGGCGATGAACACCGCACCCTAGAGTTGGACATGACTGGACAGGGAAACCTTTACAGGTTTTAGGCTTAAAGTATTGGATTAGCTGAGTAATACTGCAATCAACCAGTATTAATTTTTATCTCTTTCATTCTACTGTTTTGGAACCATATTTTGACTTGATGATCAGTCAAATTGAGTATTTGTGAGAGCTGAAGGTATTTCTCTTTGTTTATATAGATATTGAAGAAGAAATCCCTTTCTAATTCTCTAATCTGGTATTTGGTGTATGAACATCTCTTTTTACTGATGCATTGTCCATCTGTGGAACAAAACATAAAGGCAGAAGCCATTAAGTCTGGAATCAGATGTGGCTAAAGGGAGGAGTGTTGCTAATATTGAATCAAGGGGCATCCATATCTTTCTCTTTTAAAAAGGAAACTCTTGATTCATTATTACAAACCCTCCTATTGGTGATGATCTCTCCTACTCAGTAGCTGTGTACTGTATATTGATTTCATCTTATCTAAGGAAATAGCTTGCAGGTGCTGCCTTAAACACACAAAAAAAGACTTTGCTTTGTAGCCTTGCTTCAAACAATAGAGCTACAGCTCTGCTCATGTTTCCTCAACACTGGAGCATTTGTGGTCTTGGGAATGGGCAGTGTTTCTGCACATGCTGCCTGACTGGTCCTGAGCAGTATTTTCTGCTAAGAAAGGTACCCCAGAAATAAGCCCTGGTGCTTATTTTGTCAACCAAAAAAATATAAGACTGGGTCATATTTCTGGGAAATACAGTACATTACTACAATATTAATTTCCCACCAGGGTCATTTCATCACCTTTTGTAACCTTTTGACAAGCAAAGTCAATGGGGAAAGCCAGGTTCCCTGAACAAACATGTTACTAACTTAACAACTGCAGTGATTCACTTAACAACTGTAGCAAGAATGGTCGTAAAATGGGGCAAAATTCACTTAGCAAATGTCTCAGCAACAAAAATTTGAGTATCAATTGTGGTACGTTGAGGACTACCTGTACCACTGTTTGTACTCTATGTGAGAGCAAGATCTCAGTGATTTTCTATATCCACTGTATAGACTCTAGAGAGGGTTGCGTAAGTGAATTGGGCAGTTTGCCTAAAACTGAGTACTGGAATGTTTTTTGATTTATGAAAGACAGTATAGTGGAGGGAGTGGTTCTCTTCATCCCAATTCAGTAACTGTAGAAAGTACAGGTATGTAGTGCCTGTGTGTAATTGCCCAAAAGGATTCTCCCCAAGTGTCTATAGCACAAGTTGGCAAAATAAAGTTGAATTACAAGGTGATATTTTGATGATTAAGAAAAAGGTTTAAAGGATCTTAAAAGTTTTGTGGAATGCCAATAACAATTGCTTTAATTTTGGTCTGTCTTAATATATTGTGTCAAAAATGTAATAGAAAGTATAAGACAAAAGATCTTTGCTGGATCAAATGGAATATTTTTAGCTTCTAGTAATAGTCAATTATAAATTCAGAGATGCCATTACTTAGCCTTAGGTTATCAAAGCCAGTAGCCCTTCTTACACCTGAGGGCAGCCAAATCTTTATGTCAGTTATATATTGCTTGAAGTAGTTTTTTATTTCTTTGGCCTGTCTTCAGTTTACTGCCACATATAACTCTGAGTTACATTGCTAGGAAAGAGAGGGAGGCAGTTGATTTTATGTTTCCCTGACCCCATTAATAGTTTAAAAATGGGTTTGTGTTTTGTCTTTTTCCTGCATTAATTCTATGTTTATCCTTGTAAAGAAAGCCCATTCCTCACTTCAGTTTTCTGCACATTACTGTAAGATAGTTTAAGGTCTCGTGGGAACAAAGGTCATTCCCTCAGGTTCTGGAAGGAGAAGCAAGAAGTGTCACAGAGTCCGCCAATTGCTTTCATTGGGTAGCATGATCAATAGCATAGTACAGGGGAGGGGAATGTTACATCTAGTTACATTGAATCCCTGGGGGAAAGTTTAGAATTGGTTTCACTTTTTACCATGCTGATATAACCGCGTTTCCCCAAAAGTAAGACCCAGCCCGATAGTAGGCCGTAGCTTGATTTTTGGGGGTGGGTCTAATATAAGCCCTAGTCCAAAACTAACCCCTAGTTTGGGGGCGAGGCACACCCACAAAAATCAAGCTAGGGCTACCCCACATGCCCTGCAACTGCTTACCTTACCAGTAGGACCACCACAGCCAGGTGGTACATTGCTGTGTTGCCGCTGCTCGCCACTTCCGTTCCTCACATGCTTCAGGACGCTTCTGTTTGCTCGCGCAGCACTAAGTGCCATGTGTCCTGCCATGAGCAGTGGCCATGGCCTGAAGCACTGCAGGAGCAGCAGAAGTGGCCCTAAGCACTGCGCGAGCAAGCACAAGCAGCCCGAAGTGTTGCGCGAGCAAGCAGAAGTAGCCTGAAGTGTGCAAGGAGTGGAAGTGACCCAAAGCACCATGCAGTGTCCTGCCACAAGCAGCGGCAATGGCACAATGCACCACATGGCATCCGGCAGCAAGTGGCGGGAAGCAGCCACAGAAGAAATCAAGCAGCGGCGCAACAGGTGTCGGGGTGTGGGAGGCCTGGCTGTGGTGGTTCTAAGGTAAGACACTCCCCGAAAATAAGACCTGGTGCCTCTTTTGGAGGCAGAAAATATATAAGACTGGGTCTTACTTTTGGGAAACACAGTATGTATCCAATAAGCATGTGCTTTGAGGAAACTTCAAGCCTCAGAGTTCTGCTTTATCTGGTTTCATCAGTTGGAACCTTGACTTTAAACCAACTCTCCAAAAACTTTGTACTGCTCTAAGATAGAAGGCTATTGAGACCCTTCTGCCATTCCTCCAAGTTTGAATCCTTTTTAAGAATGGGTATCATTTGAAACAAAAATAGGAATTTTGGCAAAACATTCATTTTCACTGCTGCAATTCTTCCCAGTAATGACAATTGTAATTTTTTCCAACTATCCAATTCTTTTTGAACTTTGCTCCATAGCTTTTCATAGTTATTTTTATATAACTTTACATTTCAGGGTGTCAGATATACCCCCAGATATTTAACCCTTTCAACAATTTCAAATCCAGTTAACCTTTCTAAAGCTGCCTTTTGTAATACTGTCATATTTTTAGACAACATTTTAGTTTTTTGTATATTAACCTTAAATCCAGAAACTTTCCCATATTGCATTATTAACTCCATCAATTCCACAACAGAATTTTCTGGCTGTGTCACGGTAACAACCAGATCATCCGCAAACGCCCTCAATCTATAGTCCTGATCTCTTATTTGAATTCCCTTAATTTTTTCCGAACTCCGTATTTTAATCAATAATATCTCCAATGTTAAAACAAATAACAAAGGTGATAACGGGCACCCCTGCCTTGTACCCTTTTCAATATTGCACACTTCAGTCAGACTATTATTCACAATTATTCGAGCTGTTTGCTTTTGATATAGTGCCCTAATTGGTTGTAAAAATTTATCCCCAAAATTCATTTTGTCTAATACTTTCATCAAAAATTGCCAATCCAGTTGATCAAAAGCTTTTTCAGCATCCAGAAAAATCAATGCTGCAGGGATCTGGTTGTTTCTTTCCAAAAATTCCAACAAGTCAACTATATGCCTCACATTATTTTTCATTTGTCTACCACTTATAAACCCAGTTTGATCACCATGAATTACCTGTTGCAATACCCTCATCAGTCTGTTAGCTAAAACCTTAGCAAATATCTTGTAATCCGTATTCAAAAGTGATATTGGTCTATAATTTCTTGCTTGAGTAACATCCTGATCTTCCTTCAGAATCAAAGAAATAAAAGCAGTTTTCCAAGACGGAGGCACCCCTCCTCCCCTTTGAATTGTCTGAAACAATTCCCTTAGTGGCTTTATCATCTCAGCAGTCAAACCATCCGTACCTGGCGCTTTACCCACTTTCAATTGTTTAATTGCTAAAAAAATTTCTTCCTCAGTTATCAGTTGATTCATCTCTTCCTTTTGTTCTTGCGTAAGAACCGGAATACTGACATCCCTCAAGTATGCATCAGTGTCTACTTCATTAATCTTATCTCTAACATATAATTTAGAATAAAAATCAACAAAGGTTTCCTTAATAAGATTCTGCTGATACACAACCTTACCCTTATATTCTATTTTATCTATATTAGAAGCCCTTTGCTTCTTCCTTAACATATAAGCTAACCATCTACCTGGTTTATTGGCATTATAAAAAGTATTATGTCTAGCAAACCGTAGATTAGTTGCCACCTAATCAGCCATCAACTTGTCAAATTGTCCCCTTAATAAATTAATAACCTCTTTAATCTTCACATCCAATGGATTCAAAATTAAGGCCTTTTCTTTTTCCCTGATCTCATTCTCTAATTCTTTCCTCCTAAATTCCAAATTACGTCTGTATTTATTATTCAGATATATTAACACACCTCTCATGTACGCCTTACTAGCATCCCAAACCATTTCCATAGAGGTACCCTTATGCATATTAATTTCAAAAAAACCCTTCATCTGTTTTTTACATTCTTCCACATTTTCCTGATTTCTAAACAGGTTCTCATTTAAACGCCAGGAACGCCTATCTCTGTTGTCCTTTTCAATCTCTAACCAAACTGGACTATGATCAGACATAGTTCTTGGACAAATCTTTATCTTCTTAATCCTAGAAAAAAAATCATTAGTAATTAATATAAAATGAATCCTAGAAAAAGATTGATGTCTATCAGAAAAAAAGGTATAATCCTTCTCTTGTAAATTTCTTTCTCTCCAAATATCTCGCAACTCCAAATCATCCATCATCTGAAAAAAAGACTTAGGCAATTTAGCATGACTTGGAGTACTTCTAAAAGAGCCACTCTTGTCCATTTGTACGTTCAAAACACCATTCCAGTCTCCCATAAAAATGAAAGATTTATAATCCAATTGAGTAATCTTGCTGTGTAATAAACTATAAAAGTCAGCTTGTTTTTGATTAGGAGCGTATAACCCAACCAAAAGCATTTTTTTGCCTTCTATTAACAAATCTACTATAACATATCTTCCTTGTTTATCTGCTTCAATTAACTCCGCTGTAATTGTGCTCTTGACATAAATAACCACTCCATTTTTCTTATTCATTGCAGAAGCAATAAATTGTGTGCCTAATCTTGAATTTAATAAATACTTTTGGTCCATAACTCTAATATGTGTTTCTTGTAAGCAAATAACATCAGTCTTAAATTGTTTTAAATATTGAAAAATTTTCTTTCTCTTCTGTGGTGAATTTAAACCATTGACATTCCAAGTTAGAAGCTTAGTCGCCATCTTTAGCGACCCGAAGCTTTTGGAGCGCGTCTTCCAGGATCCCCTTAACATTCTTAGGCCGTGCCCCTCCCACAGCTTCGCTATAGGTACGCTTTGGAGGTTCCATAACTTTCTGCTGATCCTGTTCTTGCTCACGTCTCATTTGTCTCAAAGCAGCACGCGTAATACTCTGGTCTCTTGCTTCTTCTGATACTGCTGAAATTTGATCCACTCCTGTTGCTTTCTCATCTGTCTGTATTATTCCTTCAGCACCTTGAGGCTTTCCCTCACCATTCTTCTTTGTAGATTCCAAAAGTGGTATGGGGGTTGCTTTTAAAACATTACTATAAAAATCACGTGCCTGCATCACTGTAGCAAGACGGTGTCTCATGCCTTCATACATCACCACCATGCCCACTGGGATCTCCCATCTAAACTTGATATCACGTCGCTTAAGGTCTTGTGCCAAAAAAAGCAAACTCCTTTCTTCTCCTTAAAATTCTTGGAGGGATCTCCTTTAAAACCAGAACTTCTTGTTCTGCAATTACAAGCTTAGTATTGTAAGAAACTTGAATAACTTCGTTCCTAATTGCTCTCTTTGTAAAATAAACAACCACATCTCTAGGTAATTTCCTTTGTCTTGCAATCCACGAATTGACACGGAAGATTTTATCTATATCTCCTGCAATTCCATCTGCTGGCCGTCCCAACACCTCTTCCAGAGCCTCAGAGACTATTTTCTTCAGATCTTCTTTAGGATTCTCTTTCAGGCCTCTGATTCTAACAGCAAACTCCATCTCATGGTACTGCACCAATATCAAATCACTATCAATTTTATCCACCACATTCTCAGTCTCTAACATCTTTGCATCTAATTTAATATTATTTTGGCTGAGATCTTCCACTCTTTCATCCAAGCGCTCGATACATATTGCCATGCCTTGAAATGCAAGCAAGATGTCCGCCCTTATTTCTGTTAACTTCTCATCCAGCTTTTCATCCATAACTTCAACTAGTTTTTCTGTTAACTTCTCATCCAACTTTTCATCTATAATCTCAGCTATTTGCTGTGAATGCTTTTCCAAAGCATCTTGCAAAACTTTAACTGTCAAAGCAGGCGAAGGTGAAGGTGCTGGAGGCACTAAAGCTTGCAACGAAGACTGCTGCAGGGGGGAAGCCCCCGCACTCCTAATAAGTTTGGAAGATTTAGCCGCCATTTTCCCCCACTGTTACTTACTACGCACTTTCACTTTCAAAGTCTTCAAAGTCAATTGAGCCAAAGATCAAAAGTCCACTTGCACCTTAATCTCCTGCATCGCTCTGCCTGCTTCCTCGTTCTCCAAAATCCTTTCCTGTAAGCAGGGATGGTTGCGAACGCCTTGTTCTGCTCCTAAAAGCACGGAGCAGAAACGCTGCGCAGCCCGGAGCAAACCCAGGCTTCGGGGGGGCTCGATCCTTCAGCCGCCAGAACTTTAAGCTCTGGTGGCCCCGGAGAGCTCTACCCATACCTGGGTACTCACCCCCTCCTCTTCTCCCGAGGAGGGGGCTTCCGAACCGCCAAAACAGCTGATCGGCGCTGTTTTCGGCGGTTCTACAAAGCCGCGGAGCGGACAGCCCGAAAACAGCTGTCTTCGGCGGTGCCTTGCCACCTGGAAGTCCTGTGGTCTGGACTGTTGACACATGTGACACCCATGTACTTGGGCCTTGATAGCTTTATCTAGCCGTAGCCACCAGAGGTAGCTCCTCGCCAGTGCCTTCATCCGGACGATGCCCGGATGGTCCTCGTGCAGAGACAGGAGAACTCTAGGCCTGAGTGAACTGGGGACTACAACCCTGCTACCCCAAAGGATGCACCCCTTGTGAGCCAAAAGCTCGTTTTTCTGACTGAAAAAACTCTGGAACTCGGTCCCCCCACTATTTTCCAGCCACCCTGTGTGAATCCAAGCCAACACACGACTTAGGATTTTGTCGGCTGCCGTTTCTGCAGCGACATCTCCCACATGTAGGGGAAACTCTGGCAAGTCTTGAATTGCTAAAATGCGTGCAGCTGGAGCCTGATTGGGCTCCACATGTGGCAATGGCAATCTGCAAAGGCCGTCTGCATGGCCCATCTCTTTGCTGGGTTTGTGAACCAGCCTGTTGTTGTAGGCCGAAAGGAAGATAGACCACCTCCACATTTGTGGCGACATAATTTGAGGTGTCTGCTTGTCCATTGTGAACAAGCCTAGCAAGGGCTTGTGGTCAGTAAAGACCGTGAACTGCCTCCCATATAAATAGTCATGGAACTTCTTAATCTCGGCCACGATGGCCAAGGCCTTTTGTCGATTTACGTGTAGTTAAGCTCCACTGACGACAAGGTCCTTGAGTAATAGGCGATGGGTGACTGTCTCCCATCCACTGATAAGTGACTCAGCACAGTGTTCTGTTCCAGCCTATGACCGGCCCTGTTTGAATGTCAGGGACAACCCCTTTTTATAGTCAACAGGCTGGAAAAACCCAACCAAATTTATTTACAAAGAAATCAAAAGTTCAAAGAAGAGTTAAACCAAAAGTTCAAACAAGAGTTAAACAGGAATAACAGACCAGGACTCTAGCAGAAGATCTTCAAACGGTTGCCTTCAGCAACCAGCACCTCCCACACCTTCCCCTTTTATCAGCAGTCCCAAGACGTGGGTTCTCATTGCCTTCTCCTCCTCTCACCGAGTTGCCTCATGGCCTTTCTCTGTTCTACTCTGCTGGATTGCCTCCTGCTCCTAGCATCCCTGAATAGATCCAGCTGTGAATCATCTACATCCAATCCCTCTTGCTCACACGGCTGAGTCTGATGAGGAACATGACAGGAGGGGCCAGGCTGAGAGTCCTGCAGTGCATCAGAACCTCCCTCTGACACCAAAGGCTCTCCAAACCCCTCCTCCTCCTCCTCTTCAGAATCATCAGACTCAGCTGCTGGTATCACAGGCTGATGCTGAATCACAACACACAGCTCCAACCCCGTATGGGGACGCATCACACGTGATGCAAACTGGCAGCTTTTCATAAAAGTGCTTGAGCACTGAGTTCGAGGACAAAAACACCTTGACTGCCTGAAAACTCCTTTCGTGGAGCTTGGTCCACTGCCATGGGGAGGTTTTGTCTAAGAGTTGGTGTAGCGGCTCTGCCACTGCAGCCTTGTTGGGGAGGAATGAATGATAAAAATTCAGGAGGTCCAAGAAGGCTTGAAGCTCTGCCTTGGACCTAGGGCTTGGTACCAGCTGAATTGCTTTCAGCTTTGACTCTGCAGGATGGATGCCCTCGGCATCGATTCTAAACCCAAGGAATTCTGTGGACGGAACCACAATCTTGCCTTTGTCTTTCCTTAATCTAAGTCCCATGGTGCGGAACTGCTGAAGGACGGCTCTAAGCCACTCAGCCAGAACTTCTGTGGACTCCCCGGAAGTAGGGGCAGACCCCTGGAATACCCTTGAGCATGCGCTCCATGATCCCCTGAAAAATCCCTGGGGCTACACTTACCCCAAATTGAAGGCGCGTTACCTTGAAGGGCCCCTTTTGTGTAACAATTGTTTGTGCAGCTGCTGTGGCATCATCCACTGGCAGCTGTTGGTAGACCTGCACTAAATCTAATTTAGCGAACATGCGGCCACCTTGCAACGATGCCAGCATATGGCTGATGACTGGGACAGGATACGCGTGCTGCTGTAGTGCCCAGTTAATGGTACACTTGTAGTCAGCACATATTCATACCTCTCCATTGGCCTTGAGTGGCGTTACAATGGGGGTCTCCCATTCCCCACTGTCTACAGGCTCTAAAACCCCCTGACTAACAAGCTTGTCCAGCTCTGCATCAATTTTATGTTTTAATGCAAATGGCACACGTGGGGGGCTTAACCCGAATTGGCACGACCTGGGGATTAAGCTTAAAAGCTATCAGAGTGCCCTTGTACTCTCCCAAACTTGGGCTGAGAACATCTGCAAATTTCTTGCAGACAGAAGACAAATCTGTTGTTTGAGTCCGGTGAATGCCGGTAACCTAAATCCCCAATCCATCGAACCAATCGAGTCCTATGAGGCTTGTTCATTGGCCATCTGCCACAATAACATCTAGCACAGGGCTTTTTAACCTTTTCACCCATTGTACCACTTTTAGGACATGGCAATATCTGAGTACCACCAGTCGCCTTGCAAGGTGTCAAAAATTTGATGACCCCACCCCCAAAAAGGAAAAAAGTGATAAAGTACAAGTAGTCCTCGACTTACAACAGTTCATTTAGTGACTGTTCAAAGTTACAATGGCACTGAAAAAAGTGCCTCCCAAGCCACAGCTGAGCAAGACACCTGCCTGTCTGCCCAGTGGTGCTCTTCCTCCTGTCTGAGGTTTTCATTGTTGTGAGCATTTCTGTTGAGGATTGGCAGCAGGGGTGGGGTGGGGTGGGGTGTTTGGTTTTTATCCCCACCCCCCCTTGCTGGGTGGTTGCAGCAGGTTTTGGTCACTTCGCATGACCCTGGGACACTGTGACCATCATAAATATGAATCAGTTGCCAAGCATCTGAATGCAAATCACAAGAACCTGGAGATGCTGCAACATTCCAGCTGATCAGCACTTCTTCTGGGCTCATCAGAAGCTCCAGGATCAGTGCCAAGCTCCAGTAAGAGCCTGGCGCTGAGCCCTGACAGTCCCGAAGAAGCACCAATCAGCTGGAAAGCGGCACTGATCCTGGGGCTTCTGCTGAGCCCTGACAGCCCTGCGGCTTCAGCCATTTCTTGCTCAGGCTTGTGCAGTGCTGCCACCAGTTCAGCTCATTCCCCTCCCCTGCTACCACTTTTCTAGGATGGTTGCGTACCACCTGCCATGTGCCAATGTACCACAGGTGGTACCCGTACCACTGGTTGAAAAGCCCTGATCTAGCAGGCCTGAAAACCCCTTGAACTTCACCGCAAGTGTGGCCTCACCCTTGACTGCCACACCAGAATTCTGGAAGTCAGTAAGTAGGATATTAGATGGTCGTAGCTTGACCCATCTGTTACTACAGGTGCAAACGTGCTGAAAACTTCCAATGGAAATGATGAACAAAGCAGAGCCTGTGTTCAGTTCCATTTTACATGGAATGCCTTGAAGTTCGACCTACAGTTGCAACTTCTGTTTAAGAGGTCGATGGGTACCAGTGCGAAAAATGCTCTGGTGGCTGGAGCAGAACCCTACTCAGTGTTGCCCCAGGGCCCCAGTACCTCTCCTGAAAGTCTCATCCGAGTGGTGGTTCCTCTGGCAAACTCGACAGATGGCGATATGGCCTGGTTTTCCACACGCCCAGCACGTGGCTGTCCTGAAACAGCAATCCATGCATTGATGGTGACCTCTGCAGCCCAAACACCTCGGGAACAGAATTGCCTTGTCAGCTGGCCTCGTTCCTCTTTCATGGTGCTGCTGAATTTTGTTGACTTTCTGGTCAGAGTTGGTGTCTTCCACTTGTTCAGCGTCTTTGTGGTGGATGTTTTCTGTAGATGGGCTTTTGGAGGGCCACAATGCCTTCACAGCCCCTCTGATGGCTTCGTCTGCCATAACTTCCTTTAAGGCTTCTTGAGGTGAGAGAGTCTCCTTCGCAAAGAGTTTTTGTTGGAGCTCTCTGTTCCTGAGTCCACAGACTAAGCGGTCTCTTAGTCGCTCCTCTAGGTTGGAGAAATTGCAGTCATGAAGCTTGATGAAGCGCTGCGATGAATTCTGTCGCCGACTCGCCGGGTTGTTGTTCGCATTGTTCGAAGGCATGCCTCCATGCTATCACTGAAAGCTGTGGTTTGAAATGGTCACACAGCTTCTTCTTTAGGTCTGCATACATGACGGTTTCCAATGGCACTGGGGCAACCAAGTTCTCTGCAATATGGAAGGTGGCTGGGCTGCACACGCAGAGGAAGGTTGCGGCCTTCAGCCCATCTTTGCTGACTTGATTTGCATGCAGATAGTTCTCTATGTGGGAAATGTAGGATGACCATCTCTCCGGGTGCGTCACATCAAATTCTTCAACCTTTCCGACCTTTGCCATGGTGAGAAGTCTTCACGGCTCGTGTCTCACATTGCCATGTGCTGCTGGCTTCTTCATAGGCCCTGGGACTGATCCTCAGGGTGGGGTGATCTCCAGCATGGCTTGCTAGGCAGACCGAGGTGGGGGGGAACACTGTTCCCTACCAGGCTCTGTGCTGGTCTCATCCCCTAGTGACTTCAGGCTCTTATGAAGAAGCAGCATATCCCACCTTCATTGCCAGTGTTGTGTAGCCGGTTCTTTGCAGGCATTGAGTGAGATGTAAGGTTCAAAACAGCAACATGCTTTATTGAAGGTCAAACAGAACAGAGCAAAAAGGGAGCTGCTGCGCAGCTATTTATGTGATTAGCCGATAGGCAGTGACCAATAGGTTTGAAGCATAGGTTTCCCACCCAAAGACCTACTTAGCCAGCTGGAGACAACCAGTCTGGGCCGGCTAGCAACCATTACAAAATACACATGAACTAGCACTTAGCAATTGAATGCAAGCAATTAGTAAGCAGTGCAACAAGAGGAAAAAACACTTAGAACATATGCAAAAGGCCAATACATTACAGATACTGTACTTGACTTACTTTTTACATTTACAGTAACATCTATAAGAATATGGAAAGACTTTTTGACTCAGCAGAACATATTGATTAAGAAAGACATTGGGCAAAAGAAAAAGGCTAAACTGAAAATTAAGAAAACACTTATTTGAGAATGTTTAAAGAAATAGAAAAATTTTGGATGTGAATTTGAATTTAAGAGGGAGGAGCTTCTCAAGTACCATAGTGCTTTCTTTTTCTTTCTCCTTTTTACTTTATTTTTGGATATAAGTAATAATAAAAGAGTTGGAATGGCCTATATAAAGGGAATGTTTTAAAAGAATGAAAATTTTTTGGAAATAAATATGTGTTAGCTTATAGGAAACAGGGATTTTAAGTAGTATACTATCTTTTTATTTTATTCTTTTTCTTATCCTTTCTTTTTCTTTGTCTTTTTAGTCTTATTTATTCCTTAAGAAAGGTAAAAGTATTGGGTTGGTTTACATGAGAAAAATCAGATTTAAACATTTAAAGGTAATTAATTCTTAGAACCCCTTCATAGATTACTGCCTTGTCATGGCAAAAGGGCTTGCATAATTCAATGAAGCTATGAACTATGCCGTACAGGGACACCCAAGATGGACAGGTCATAGCAGAGAGTTCTGACAAAACGTGATCCACTGGAGAACGAAATGGCAACCCACTCCAGTATCTTTGCCATGAAAACCCCATGGACAATACCAAAAGGCAAAAACATATGATGCTGGAAGATGAGCCCCTCAGGTTGGAAGGCGTCCAATATGTTACTGGGGAAGAGCAGAGGACTAGTACTAGTAGCGCCAGAAAGAATGAAGAGACTGGGCCAAAGCCGAAAGGACGCTCAGCTGTGGATGCATTTGGTGGTGAAAGGAAAGTCCAATGCTGTAAAGATTTTTTCTCCATAGGAACCTGGAATGTAAGATCCATGAATCAAGGCAAGCTGGACGTGGTCAAACAAGAGATGACAAGACTGAACATCAACATCTTAGGAATCAGCGAACTAAAATGGACAGGAATGGGTGAATTTAATTCAGATCACCACCAGGTATACTACTGCGGGCAAGAATCCCTCAGAAGAAATGGACTAGCCTTCATAGTCAATAAAAGAGTAGGAAAAGCAATACTGGGATACAATTCCCAAAATGACAGAATGATCTCAGTTCGAATCCAAGGCAAACCATTCAATATCACAATAGTCCAAGTCTATGCCCCAACCACCGGTGCTGAAGAGGATGAAAGTGACCGGTTCAATGAAGCCCTACAGCACCTTATAGAACTAAGACCAAAAAATGATGTCCTTATCATCATGGGGCATTGGAATGCTAAAGTAGGAAGCCAAAAGATAACCAGAATAACAGGCAAGTTTGGCCTTGGAGTACAAAATGAAGCAGGGCACAGGCTGATAGAATTTTGTCAAGAGAATATGATGGTCATAGCAAACACTCTTTTCCAACAACCCAAGAGACGGCTCTACACATGGACATCACCAGACAGCCAACACAGAAATCAGATTGACTATGTGCTCTGCAGCCAAAGATGGAGAAGCTCTATACAGTCAGTAAAAACAACACCAGGAGCTGACTGTGGCTCAGATCATGAGCTTCTCGTTGCAAAATTTAGGCTTAAATGGAAGAAAGTAGGGAAAAGCACTAGGCCACTCAAATATGAACTAAATCATATCCCTGATGAAAATACAGTAGAGGTGACAAATAGATTTAAGGAATTAGATCTGATAGAGTGCCTGAGGAAGCTTTGCAAATAGCTGAGGGAAGGAGGGAAGTAAAAGGCAAGGGAGAAAAAGAAAGATACACCCAATTGAATGCAGAATTCCAGAGAATAGCTAGAAGAGATAAGAATGCCTTCTTAAATGAACAGTGCAAAGAAATAGAAGAAAACAATAGATTAGTGAGGACCAGAGATCTCTTCAAGAAAATTGGAAACTTCCGGGTGGCAAGGCGCCGCCGCCGACAGCTGTTTTCAGGTTGTCAGCTTCGCGGCTTTGTAGAACCGCCGAAAACAGCGCCGATCAGCTGTTTCGGCGGTTCGAAAGCCCCCTCCTCGGGAGAAGAGGAGGGGGTGAGTATCCAGGTAGGGGAAGGGCTCTCCGGGGCCGCCAGAGCTTAAAGTTCTGGCGGCTGAAGGATCGAGCCCCCCCGAAGCTTGGATTTCTCCGGGCTGCGCAGCGTTTCTGCTCCGTGTCTTTTGGAGCAGAACAAGGCGAACGCAACCATCCCTGCTTACAGGAATGGATTTTGGAAGACAAGAAAGCAGGCAGAGCGATGCAAGAGAATAAGGAGTAAGTGAACTTTTGATCTTTGGCTCAATCCACATTGAAGACCCTGAAAGTGAAAGTGCGTAGTTGCAATAGTGGAAAAAATGGCGGCTAAATCTTCTAAACTTACTAAAAGTGTGGGGGCTTCCCCCCTGCCGCAATCTTCATTGCAAGTCATAGCACCTCCTGCACCTTCACCTTCGCCTGTTTTAACAGTTAAAGTTTTGCAAGATGCTTTGGAAAAGCATTCACAGCAATTAGCTGAAATTATGGATGAAAAGTTGGAGGAGAAGTTTACAGTAATAAGGGAGGACATCTTGCTTGCATTTCAAGGCATGGCGATATGTATTGAACGCCTGGACGAAAGAGTGGAGGACCTCAGTCAAAATAATATTAAATTGGATGCAAAGATATTAGAGACTGAGAATGTGGTGGATAAAATTGACTATGACCTGACACTGGTACAATACCATGAAATGGAATTTGCTGTGAGAATTAGGGGTCTTAAAGAGAATCCTAAGGAAGATTTGAAGAAAATAGTTTCTGTTGCTTTGGAAGATGTGTTGGGAAGGCCAGCTGAAGGAATTGCAGAAGATATAGATAAAATCTTCCGTGTTAATTCCTGGATTGCAAGACAAAGGAAACTACCTAGAGACGTGGTTGTTTATTTTACAAAGAGAGCAACCAGGAATGAAGTTATTCAAGTCTCTTACAATACTAAGCTTGTGATTGCAGAGCAAGAAGTCTTGGTTCTAAAAGAGATCCCTCCAAAAATTTTAAGGAAAAGAAAGGAATTTGCATTTCTGGCACAGGAGCTTAAGCGACGTGACATCAAGTTTAGATGGGAGATCCCAGTGGGTATGGTGGTAATGTATGAAGACACAAGATACCGTTTTGCTACAGTGATGCAGGCACGTGATTTTTATAGCAATGTTTTAAAAGCAATCCCCATACCACTTTTGGAATCAACAAAGGAGGGAAAGTCTCAAGGTGCTGAAGGAACACAGACAGATGAGAAAGCAGCAGGAGTGGATCAAATTTCAACAGTATCAGAAGAAGTAAGAGACCAGAGGATTACGCGTGCTGCTTCGAGACGAATCAGACGTGAGCAAGAGCAGGATCAGCAGAATGTTGTGGAACTTCCAAAGCGTACCTATAGCGAAGCTGTGGGAGGGGCGCGGCCTAAAAATGTGAAGGGGATCTTGGAAGACGCGCTCCAAAAGCTTCGGGTTGCCAAAAATGGCGACTAAGTTTTTAACTTGGAATGTCAATGGATTAAATTCACCACAGAAGAGAAAGAAAATCTTTCAATATTTAAAACAATTTAAGACTGATGTTATTTGCTTACAAGAAACACATATTAGAGCTATGGACCAAAAGTATTTATTAAATTCAAGATTAGGTACACAATTTATTGCTTCTGCAACAAATAAGAAAAATGGAGTGGTTATTTATGTTAAGAATACAACTACAGCAGAGTTAATCGAAGCAGATCAACAAGGAAGATATGTTATTGTGGACTTGTTAATAGAAGGCAAAAAAACTCTTTTGGTTGGATTATATGCTCCTAATCAACAGCAAGCTGACTTTTATAGTTTATTACACAGTAAGATTACCCAATTGGATTATAAATCTTTTATTTTTATGGGAGATTGGAATGGTGTTTTGAATGTACAAATGGATAAGAGTGGATCTTATAGAAGTACCCCAAGTCATGCTAAACTGCCTAAGTCTTTTTTTGAGATGATGGATGATATGGAACTACGTGATGTTTGGAGGGAAAGGAATTCACAAGAAAAAGATTATACTTTTTTTTCCGATAGACATCAATCTTTTTCTAGGATTGATTTTATATTACTGACTAATGATCTTTTTTTTAGAACTAAGAAGATAAAGATTTGTTCAAGGATTATGTCTGATCACAGTCCAGTTTAGTTAGACATTGGAAAAGACATTAGAGAAAGACGTTCCTGGCGTTTAAATGAGAATCTGTTTAGAAATCAGGAAAATGTGGAAGAGTGTAAAAAACAGATGAAGGTTTTTTTTGAAACAAATATGCATAAGGGTACTTCTATGGAAATGGTATGGGATGCTAGTAAGGCGTACATGAGAGGTGTGTTGATATATCTCAATAATAAATACAGACGTAATTTGGAATTTAGGAGGAAGGAATTAGAGAAAGAGATTAAGGAAAAAGAAAAGGCTTTAATTTTGAATCCATCGGATGTGAAGATCAAAGAGGCTATTAAGTTATTAAGAGGACAATTTGACAAGTTAATGGCTGATCAGGTGGCAACTAATCTACAGTTCGCAAGGCATAATACTTTTTGCAATGCCAATAAACCAGGTAGATGGTTAGCTTATATGCTAAGGAAGAAGCAAAGGGCTTCTAATATAGATAAAATAGAACACAAGGGAAAGGTTGTGTATCAGCAGAATCTTATCAAGGAAACCTTTGTTAATTTTTATTCTAAATTATATGCTAGAGATAAGATTAATGAAACAGACATTGATCTATATTTAAAAGACGTTAGCATCCCGGTTCTTACGCAAGAACAAAAAGAAGAGATGAATCAGCTGATAACTGAGGAAGAAATATTCTTGGCAATTAAACAGTTAAAAGTGGGTAAAGCGCCAGGCACGGATGGTTTGACTGCTGTGTATTATAAAAATCTACAGTTTGAGTTGATAAAGCCATTAAAGGAACTGTTTCAGACAATTCAAAAAGGGGGTGGAGTGCCTCCGTCTTGGAAAACTGCTTTTATTTCTTTAATCCCGAAAGAAGATCAGGACGTTACTCAAGCAAGAAATTATAGGCCAATATCACTTTTGAATACGGACTACAAGATATTTGCTAAGGTTTTAGCTAGTAGACTGATGAGGGTATTGCAACAGGTAATTCATGGTGATCAAACTGGGTTTATAAGTGGTAGACAAATGAAAAATAATGTGAGACATATAGTTGACTTGTTGGAATTTCTGGAAAGGAATAACCAGATCCCTGCAGCATTGATCTTTTTGGATGCTGAAAAAGCCTTTGATCAATTGGATTGGAAATTTTTGATGAAAGTATTAGATAAAATGAATTTTGGGGATGAATTTTTACAACCAGTTAGGGCATTATATCAAAAGCAAACAGCTCGAATAATTGTCAATAATAGTTTGACTGAAATGTGTAATATTGAAAAGGGTACGAGGCAGGGTTGCCCGTTATCACCCTTATTATTTGTTTTAACGTTGGAGATATTACTGATTAAAATACGGAATTCGGAAACAATTAAGGGAATTCAAATAAGAGACCAGGATTATAGATTGAGGGCGTTTGCGGATGATCTGGTTATTACAAAAGGTAGCTTTAGAAAGGTTAACTGGATTTGAAATTGTTGAAAGGGTCAAATATTTGGGGGTATACTTAACACCCTCAAACGTAAAATTATATAAAAACAATTATGAAAAGTTATGGAACAAAGTGCAAAAAGAATTGGATAGTTGGAAAAAATTACAATTGTCATTATTGGGAAGAATTGCGGCAGTAAAAATGAATGTTTTGCCAAAATTTTTATTTTTGTTTCAAATGATACCCATTCTTAAAAAGGATTCAAATTTGGAGGAATGGCAGAAGGGTATTAATAAATTTGTTTGGGCAGGGAAAAGGCCACAGGTTAAATTTAAAATTATGCAGGATACGCGTGAAAGAGGTGGTCTAAAAATGCCCAATCTTAAATTATATTATGAAGCTGCTGCATTATCAGCCATAAGTGATTGGATTAATTTGACACAAGGGAGACTATTAAATCTTGAAGGGCATGATTTGTTATTTGGTTGGCATGCATATTTATTGTATGACAAGAAGGTAGACAATGTGTTTAAAATGCATATTTTGAGGCATGCTTTGTTGCGAGTTTGGAAAAGCATAGACAAAAGTTAAATTACAAGATACCTTTATGGGCAATACCCAAACACGCAATAGAGAATATAAATGTTGGATTTAAACATGATGTGACTACATATAAGGAAATTTTGAGTTTGGAGAGGAATGTATGGTGTTTGAAGCCATATAATTTTTTACGAGGAAAAAAGATTGTTCAAACTTGGTTTCAGTATGGGCAATTACAAGCCAGGTGGAAAGAGGATCAGAAAATTGGTTTTCTAATGGATGATGAAAATTTGGTAAAGCAAATTAGAAATCAGGGCCCAGCACATATCAAACGGATATATCTTGCATTGATAGAGATTGACTCAGAAACAGAAATTGTTAAGGATTGTATGATAAAATGGGCACAGAATATTCAGGAAGTTATCACAATGGACACTTGGGAAAAGATCTGGGTGAGAAATATAAAATTTACGCAAGCTCAAAACTTAAGAGAGAACTTTTATAAAATGTTTTATAGGTGGCATTTAGATCCTAAAAAGTTAGCAAGTATGTATCCGAATTATCAGCCTAAATGTTGGAGATGTGGCGGTGAAGACGCAACGTACTTTCATATATGGTGGACTTGTAAAAAGATCAAAGCATTTTGGATTAAAAT
>JAKJMR010016998.1:212885-227292 GCA_024449315.1 Daboia siamensis
GTTGCTTCTCTCCTTGACTAGTTTCCATCCATTGCTTCTTGTCCTGCCTTCAGGTGCTTTGGAGAATAACGTGACTCCCTCTTCTTTGTGGCAGCCCCTGAGATATTGGAACACTGCTATTATGTCCCCTCTCGTCCTTCTCTTCATTAAACTAGACATACCCAATTCCAGCAACCGTTCCCTATATGTTTTAGCCTCCAGTCCCCCAATCATCTTTGTTGCTGTTCTCTGTACTCTTGCTAGAGTCTCAACATCTTTTTTACATCGTGGTGGCCATCACTGGATGCAGTATTCCAGGTGTGGCCTTACCAAGGCATTGTAAAGTGGTATTAGTACTTCACGTGATCTTGATTCTATCCCTCTGTTAATGCAGCCTAGCACTGTGTTGGCTTTTTTGGCAGCTGCAGCACATTGCTGGCTCATATTTAAGTGATTGTCTACTAGGACTCTGAGATCCCTCTCACAGTTACTACTATTGAGCAAGGTACCACCTATACAATACCTGTGCATTTGGCTTTTCTTGCCTAAGTGTAGAACCTTACTTGTTTCACCATTTAATTTCATTTTGTTAGATAACGCCCAGTGTTCGAGTCTGTCCAGATCCTTCTGTATCTTGAGCCTATCTTCTGGAGTGTTGGCTATTCCTGCCAGCTTGGTGTCGTCTGCAAATTTGATGATTTCCCCATCTATCCCCTCGTCCAAATCGTTGATGAAGATGTTGAAGGGCACTGGACCTAGAACAGAGCCCTGGGGCACCCCACTACACACCTCCCTCCATGTAGATGCGGTTCCATTGAGGACCACATGCTGAGTGTGGCTCGTCAGCCAACTATGAATCCATCTGGTGGTGATGCTGTCTAACCCACATTTTTCTATCTTATCAAGTTGTAGGTTGTGATCTACTTTATCAAATGCATTATTGAAGTCCAAGTAAATTATATCCACAGCATTCCTCTGGTCCACTAATTTTGTCACTTGGTCAAAGAATGCAATAAGATTTGTTGGACATGATCTGTTTTTGACAAACCCATTACTGTGTATTGCATTCATTGAGACATAGACCAAACCGATGTAATACAACTGCTCTTTATTGCTGAATACACAGAAGTGCTCTGTCACACTGACAGCTATTTATACATTTCTGCCACTAGGTGGCGACCAATCAGTTTAAAGGATATTTGCCCACTCAGTTGCAGGCTGCAGTTTCCCTCCAAACATTTTATATTTTCTAATATAAAACAATTGTTCATAACAACCATTAACTTTTCAAACCAATACATAACACCCCTTCCCCCTGGACAAAGTCATAGCTAGTGTAAGCTATGTACAGAATCACTTAAATAGGCTGGTGGTTTGCATGTCCTTTCAGAGCACCTCAGTGTTGCTTGGGGCTCCCGATCAACCAGCCATCCTGCTGTGATAGGTAGACCAGGGCCCTTTAGTCCGATCGCTTCGGGTAGACCGGTACATCTATGTTCGTTCATACCAGGTAGACTGGTGCCATCATGTCCATTCTTGCTGGGTACACCAGTGCCACTGTAGTCACTCACGACACTGGTCAGCAAACTCAGGACACAGTCTGTTGGTGACCCCAGTTCCACAGGAACAGTCTCAGTAGTCTTGGGTGACTCAGGCATGGCAAGGACACCAGGCAACCCAACAATTCTTTCACTGTCAGAGCCAAGGCTCTGTGTAGCCCGCCGCCGCAATTGGTCTATGTGGCATCGGACCACACTACCATTGTCCAGGGCCACTTTGTAAGATAGTGGCCCTGACACCTTTGAAACAACATCAGCCACCCATAGTTTCTTGCCCACACATTCTCACCAAGCTGAAAATTTCCTGGAGGCTTGGGTTGTGATGTCTCTGCAGCTGACCTGTCAGGATGGAGATGGTCCAGCTTGGTTGTCAGCCGACGACCCCATTTCAACTCAGCTGGCCTGCGGCCCATTGGGGTGCCAGGTGTTGTGTGCTGGCATAATAAGAAATCTGCTAAGCAATGATGCCTGTCACCTGTTGTTAATCCCCTCAGCGCCTCTTTAGTCATTCTTACCATTCATTGAGCTTGTCCATTGTAAGCAGAATGGAAAGGAGCTGAAGTAGTGTGCCTGATCATATTGGTCCTCAGGAAGGACTGGAACTTTGCTGCTGTGAATTGTGCCCTGTTGTCAGACACAATAACATCTGGCAGGCTGTGCATGGCAAAGCTTCTGCGCAGTTCCTGGATGGTCCTGGCAGTAGTCATAGGTTGGACAGGTGCTACCTCTAGCTATTTTGAGTAGCTGTCCACAACAATGAGGAACACCTGTCCTTGAAAGGGCCCTGCAAAGTCTATGTGCACGTGAGACCAAGGAGCTTGCGTGGTCTCCCAGCAATGCACTGGTACTTGAGGCATTTCAGGTCGGGTCTCCTGGCAGACCTGGCAGCTCCTTACCTGATTCTCTATGTCCTTGTCCAAGCCAGGCCACCACAAGTAGCTCCTTGCAAGTGCCTTCATCCTAACAATGCCTGGATGTCCCACATGCAGAGATTCTAAAACCCTGGCTCTTAATGTGGGTGGGACTATCACCCTACTTCCTCACAGCACGCAGCCTTTATGAGCTGACAGCTCATCTTTTCTGCTAGTGAAGCTATGAAATTCTGGACCTGGTCTGCTTTCAGGCCACCCCCTCAACACCCTGTTCAGAACACAACTGAGTGTTCTGTCAGTGGCAGTTTCAGCAGCCACATCTCCTGCATGAAGGGATGTCTCAGGGAGATCCTGGATTGCCAGGATGCGAGCTGCAGGTGCTCGGTCTTGGTCTGTGTGAGGCAAAGGCAGTCGGCTGAGTGCATCAGCCTGGCCCATTTCCTTGCCTGGCTTATGGACTAGCCTGTATGAATAGGCAGCCATAAAAATTGACCATCGCAGCATCCTTGGTGATAGGATCTGTGGGGTCTGCTTGTCTGCTGTGAAGAGACCTAACAGAGGGTTATGATCTGTAAAAATGGTGAAGGAATGCCCATATAGGAAATCATGGATTTTTAAAATTCCAGCTACAATAGCGAGAGCTTCCTTATCTATCTGAGCATAGTTTCTCTCTGCTGGTGATAATGTTCTGGAATGGTAAGCAATGGGTGCTTGGCAACCATCTGCCATTAGATGGGTTAAAACTGCTCCTATGCCATAAGGTGATGCATCACATGATAAACTTACGGGCAGTTTTTCATTAAAGTGAGCTAGTAAGGAGCTCGATGACAGCAGTGATTTGACTGCTTTAAAAGCTTTTTCGTGGGTGTTTGTCCACACCCATGGTGCTTTTTTGTCCAGGAGCGATGGAGCTGCTGTGCCAAAGCTGCCTTGTGTGACAGGAATGAATGATAAAAATTAAACAGCCCTAAAAATGCCTGCAGCTCCCTCTTTGATTTAGGTCTGGGGGCTTGTTGTATAGCTTTAAGCTTAGACTCAGAGGGGTGGATACCGGCAGCATCTATTTGGAATCCCCAGAACTCAGTAGAGTCCACACCTGTCTGACACTTGTCTTTTTTTAACTTCAACCCTGCTTCGCGGAACCGTTGAAATACTGCTCTGAGATGTTCTGCTAAGACTGCTGCGGATTCTCCAGCAATCAGAACATCATCAAAATAAGGGCAGACACCTGGAATATTCTTAAGTGTTCATTCCATGACACTCTGGAATAGCCCCGGGGCAACACTTACCCCAAACTGCAGGTGATGAACCCTGAATGCCCCTCTGTGTGTGACTATTGTCTGTGCCTCTGCTGTGGCATCATCCACAGGCAACTCCTGATATGCCTGTGCAAGGTCCAGTTTAGCAAATAAATGACCCCCCTGAAGTGATGCCATGATATGGCTTACCACTGGAAATGGGTAAGCATGTTGCTGCAATGCTTTGTTAATTATGCATTTGTAATCTGTACAAATGCGAATGTTCCCATTGGGCTTCACTGGGGTTACAATGTGGGTTTCCCACACACTGCTATCTACAGGTTGAAGCACTCCCTGCTGTACTAGTTTGTCCAGCTCCACTTCTATCTTAGGCTTTAGTGCAAAGGGCACTCTGCGTGGTTTGATCCTGATAGGAGTTACTGATGGATCAAGGTTAAGGGAGATTGGTGCTCCCTTGTATTGACCAAGGTTAGTGCTAAACACATCAGCAAATTCTTGGCACACAGCTGCTAGGTCAGCTGTTTGTGTGCGATGGATGCCAGTTACTCGAATGCCCAGGGCATCAAACCAGTCCAGTCCAATTAAACTGGTGCATTGGCCTTCAACAACCACAACGTTGAGGAGACCCTCAAACTCTTTAAAGCTGACTTTTACTGTGGCTTCACCCTTCACCGCTACGCAGCAATTTTGAAAGTCTGTCAGGACCAGGCTTGACGGTTTGAGTTGGACTTGCTTTCTGCCTTGCCTACAGATATGGCTAAAAGTTCTGAGAGAGATTATGGACAGGGCAGACATGGTGTCTAGTTCCATAGAGCAAGGAACCCCTTGTAGCCTGACTTTAAGTCTCAGCTTCTCTTTGAGAGGACGTTGGGCTCCTGTCCTTAAAATGCTTCTCCTCCTGGAGCAGTATCCGATCCTGTTTTGTCCCGGGGCCCATTTACCTCTCTGTGGGACATCCTCAGACTTAACTTCTCTCTGGTGACCTCTACAGACTCTGGTGATGTGCCCTTGCTTGCCACAAGCACGACACACTGCTGTGTGGAATCTGCACTCCATGCTCTTGTGTTGCCCGCCGCAGCTTGCACAGCTAGAGAACAGAACTGCCTTGTCAGTAGGCCAATGCCATCTGACGGGTTCCTTTTGTAACCGGTCAATCTCATCAACTTCATCTGATTCTTCCAGTCTTTCTGTTGTTTCTTGGTGCATGGCTGTCTGGCTGGGGGGCGTCTTTTGAGGTCGTTGAGCCTTTATCACTCCATGGGCAGCCTTGTCTGCCATGACATCTTTTAGGGCATCTTGGAATGTCAGCTTTTACATTGCGAAAAGTCTCTGCTGTGAGTCTCTATTCCTCAGTCCACACACGAGTCTGTCTCTAAGTCGATCTTCCAGGTCAGGAAACTCACAGAGTCTTGATGCTTGTCGGAGTGTGTCCACAAATTCTGCTGCCAACTCCCCTGCCTGTTGGTCTCTTTGTTCAAATGCATACCGCCAAGCGATAACAGACAGCTTGGGCTCGAAATGTTCCTTCAGCCTTCGTTTCAGATCACCATATGTCAGTGATTTGAGGCTGGCTGGGGCTATCAGGTTCTCTGCGATGTCGAAGGTCACCTGTCCACATGCACAGAGCAGGGTTGTTGCCTTCAGTCCATCTTCTGTCACCTGGTTGGCCCGCAAGTAGTTATCTACCCTGGAGACATAGGAGCTCCATTGTTCAGGGTGAGAAACATTGAATTCATTCAGCTTGCCCAGTTTAGCCATGGCTGATGCTCAACGAGGTCCTGGTCATAGCCTTCTGCTGCTAAGGAGCTGCTGGGTGAATCCTGGGGACGGATCCCTCAGGGTGACTGCACCTCCATTGTGGCTTACTGGCAGGCAGGGTGGGGACGTGGTCCCTACTAGGGCTCTTGTGCCTGGTCTGACACCCAAGTGACTTCTGGCTCAAGTGCTTCAGCTCTTTCCTTTACCCAACATCCCATCTTCATCGCCACTATTGTGTATTGCGTTTGTTGAAACATAGACCAGACCGATGTAATACAACTGCTCTTTATTGCTGAATACACAGAAGTGCTCTGTCACACTGACAGATGTTTATACATTGCCACCACTAGGCAGAGACCAATCAGTTTAAAGGATATTTTCCCACTCAATTGCAGGCTGCAGTTTCCCTCCAAAACAGTAAGAGACTCTTTCAAATATAAAACAACAGCTGTTCATAACAACCATTAACTTTTCAAACCAATACATACTGTAACACCCATGTTGGCTTTTAGTAATGACTTTGTTTGCCTCTAGGTGTTTGCTGATTTGTTGTTTTTCCAGAATCTTCACAGGTATTGAGGTCAGATAGGTTTAGAAATTACTGATAGGTCTGTAATTTCCTGGATCCATTTTTTTTCCTTTTTTGAAGATGGGAACTACATCAGCTCTTTCCCAGTCCTCTGATAGTTCCCCAGTGCTCCAGGATCTTTGAAAAATATAGTTCAGTGGTTCTGAGATCACATCTGCTAGTTCCTTGAGAACCTTGGGGTGTAATCCATCTGGTCCTGATGAATGACTAGATAGAAAAGGAATACTAAATTGATGTGATTATTATTTGTAGAAATATTAGAAAATTTTTATACTTAATTGTCATTTATTAAAACAATAAGAACTGTAATAATGTAAGGTTGGTAAAAGAGAATACTATGGGGAAAAGAAGAAATCATGTAAAGTTATCATGTGGATTATAGATTATAGAATTTAATTGTTAGTGAATGTTTGTTAAATGTAAACCCAGACAATGCACTGTTTACCAAATATTAAGGTGATTATGTTAAAAAAATTAATAAAACCTATTTTTTTAAAAAGATTTTGTATCTTGATAGCCTCCCTGGAGGACATATATGCAGTACCCCTAACCAACTTTCTCAGACTGAAGAAGCTGCGTGGATAACTAACGAAATGTTTCAAACCAACAAGAAAAGAAGTCCAGTTGCCATGACTCTACCTGGATGACTGAGAATCTCTATCACCATACTGTGGAAATTGGTTGGCTTTGTTTTTTTCACTGGTTGGCTTTTTTCTTCCACTTTCGACTTTGACTTGGAACTTGTACATGAGTATAAGTTCCACAGACAGGCCCTGGCTATACCTTTGCAGTTATAACTGAGTCTTTCTACCTATCAGCCCCCTCTACCACAAAGATCCTGCAGGAGAAGGGCAGTGTGGACAACTGTGGGATCTGGCAGGGTGAGAGCTGTGAACCATAAACCCAAAGCTTTAGCTGTGTCCCTGCATAACAGATACAGTGCCCTTGCTGACCTTAATAGGGACATTAAGGAAACAGGTCAAGGTAATTGTGATAACTCAAATAAGCAGGGGACCATGGTCCAAGATGAACTTGTTTCTGACGGGGAGAAGTGTGAATCAGGTATTACACATCAGTCATGCAAGAAAAGAAAGGTACCCAAAAAGAGAAGCCACCTTCTGGTTGGTGACTCAATTATAAGGGGTGTTAATTTAGGAAAGGATACAGAGGTTTCAAAAGAGGTCAGGTGACTTCCAGGTGCTACTGCCAGTAGGGACAAGAAGCGTATTTTTAAAATAGTCAACAATGCCAGCAAAGACTCTGATGTGGATGCCATTGTACATCTTGGCACTAACAATCTGTCCCAAAATGATGTACTCTCTGTGCAGAATGATTTCCAGAGCTTGGGGCAGGAACTCAGCAGAACAGACTGTAGGCTCACTTTTTCAGAGGTCTTACCAGTGTATAAGGAGCAAAATGGAAAAGGCCAGTGTATAGCAGAATTTAATATGTGGCTAAAGGAGTGGTGTAAAGGAGAAGGCTTTGGTTATATTAGTCACGATGTCTGTAGCTGGTCCAATGAAAAAATGTACAAAAGAGATGGTCTGCATCCATCCAAGAAAGGGACTGAGTTACTTGGCAATAAATTCACAGCTTTTCTGAAGGAATATTTAAACTAAACAACGGGGACAATGAATTAATTGATACAGAACATCACTGTCCCCGGCAATCTAAGAAAATAGGGGAACGTAGGCACCACACAGGTTATGTAGCAAGTAAACACAGGGTCAGTCATAAAGGACTCAAATGTCTGTACACCAATGCGCAGAGTATGAACAGTAAGCAGGGTGAACTAGAAATTCAGGTAAATGAGGGCGGATATGATATTGTTGCCATTACAGAAACATGGTGGGACGAAACCCAAAAATGGAAAACACAGCTAGAGGGATTTAAATTATTTAAAAGAAATAGACTAAACAAAAGAGGAGGTGGAGTCGCTCTATATATAAGAAATAACTTTATCTCTACAGAAATAAAGCACAACAATGACGAAAACTGTAAACTTGAATGTATTTGAGTCAATATAAAAGGGGGAAAAAATGACATTGCCATAGGTGTCTACTATAGGCCGCCCAACCAAACAGAGGAAATAGATGAACTTTTTGCTAGTCAGTTAACTAAGGTATGTAGGAAGCGCATCACAATAGTAATGGGGGACTTTAATTACCCTGATATCAACTGGGAGACAAACTCTGCACCAAGTGGAAGATCTAACAGATTCCTGACAAACCTAGCAGACAACTTTCTCTCCCAAAAAGTAGAGAAGGGAACTAGGGGATTAGCCATATTGGATTTAATTCTCACTAACAGAGATGAAATGATAGAAAGTGTCAAAGCCACAGGAACCTTGGGGGGAAGTGATCATGCAATATTGGAATTCAACATTATGGAAGCACAAGCAATAGAATACAGCCAAACTAGAGTCTTGGACTTTAAAAAGAGCTAATTTCAATAAACTTAGAGAGACCTTGGGAAGAATTCCATGGATGAGAATCCTAAAGGGGAAAACAACTCAAGAAGCTTGGGAAATTTTGAAAAGTGAGATAATAAAGGCCCAGTCTAGTACAATACCAGCAAAGAAGAAAAATAACAGCTCTCAAAAGAAACCAGCATGGCTGCATAAAGAACTCTCTGATAAATTGAAAGATAAAAAGGACAAGTATAAGAATTGGAAAGAGGGGCACATAACTAAGTCAGAATATCAGCAAATAGCCCGTGCCTGCAAAGATGAAGTGAGGAAAGCTAAGGCTCAAAATGAACTAAGCCTTGCGACCAAAGTCAAAAATAACAAAAAATGCTTCTTTCAACATATAAGAAACATATAAAAAACAAGAAAAAAGTTAAGGAAATGATTGGTCCATTAGTGGGGGAAAGTGGCAAGAAGGTGACAAGCAACAGGGAGAAAGCAGAACTATTTAACTCATTTTTTGCATCTGTCTTTACACAAAGGGAAGTAAACAGTCCAACCTACCAAAACCAGTGCCATAAAAAACAGAATAGAAATGCAAGTTAAGATAGGCAAGAAAATGGTAAGTGAGCACCTGTCCAGCCTAGACAAGTTCAAATCACCAGGACCAGATGGATTACACCCCAAAGTTCTCAAGGAACTGGCAGACGTTATCTCAGAACCACTGAACTATATTTTTCAAAGATCCTGGAGCACTGGGGAACTACCAGAGGACTGGAAGAGAGCTGATGTAGTTCCCATCTTCAAAAAAGGGAAAAAAATAGATCCAGGAAACCTCAGACCTATCAGCCTGACCTCAATACCTGGGAAGATTCTGGAAAAGATAATCAAACAACAAATCAGCGAACACCTTGATGCGAACAAAGTTATCACTAAAAGCCAACATGGGTTTGTCAAAAACAGATCGTGCCAGACAAACCTTATTGCATTCTTTGACCAAGTGACAAAACTAGTGGACCAGAGGAATGCTGTAGATATAATTTACTTGGACTTCAGTAAGGCATTTGATAAAGTAGATCACAACCTACTACTTGATAAGATAGAAAAATGTGGGTTAGATAGCATCACCACCAGATGGATTTGTAGCTGGCTGACAGGCCGTACTCAGCGTGTGGTCCTCAATGGAACTGCATCTACATGGAAGGAAGTGTGTAGTGGGATGCCCCAGGGCTCTGTTCTGGGCCCAGTGCTCTTCAACATCTTCATCAACGATTTGGATGAGGGGATAGATGGGGAACTCATCAAATTTGCAGATGACACCAAGCTGGCAGGAATAGCCAATACTCCAGAAGATAGGCTTAAGATACAGGAGGATCTGGACAGACTCGAACACTGGGCACTATCTAACAAAATGAAATTCAATTGTGAAAAAAGTAATGTTCTGCATTTAGGCAGGAAAAATTAAATGCACAGGTATAGTATAGGTGGTACCTTGCTCGATAGTAGTAACTGTGAGAGGAATCTCGGAGTCCTAGTAGACAATCACTTAAATATGAGCCAGCAGTGTGCTGCAGCTGCCAAAAAAGCCAACACAGTGCTAGGCTGCATTAACAGAGGGATAGAATCAAGATCACGTGAAGTACTAATACCACTTTAAAATGCCTTGGTAAGGCCACACCTGGAATACTTCATCCAGTTTTGGTCACCACGATGTAAAAAAGATGTCGAGACTCTAGAAAGAGTACAGAGAAGAGCAACAAAGATGATTGGGGGACTGGAGGCTAAAACATATAGGGAACGGTTGCTGGAATTGGGTATGTGTAGTTTAATGAAGAGAAGGGTGAGGGGTGACACGATAGCAGTGTTCCAATATCTCAGGGGCTGCCACAAAGAAGAGGGAGCCAGGCTGTTCTCCAGAGCACCTGAGAGCAGGACAAGAAGCAATGGATGGAAACTAGTCAAGGAGAGAAGCAACCTAGAACTAAGGAGAAACTTCCTGACAGTTAGAACAATTAACCAGTGGAACAACCTGCCTCCAGAAGCAGTGAATGCTCCAACACTGGAAGTTTTTAAGAAGAGACTGGACAGCCATTTGTCTAAAATGGTATAGGGTTTCCTGCCTGCGCAGGGGGTTGGACTAGATAAACTCCAAGGTCCCTTCCAACTTTATTATTATTATTATTGTTATTGTTGTTGTTTTGTTGTTGTTTTCATGTCATATATCCTGTTTACAGTTCTTCTTTACATTTGTTTTTCCCACAATGCTCTAAACATTTTTACCGATTAGGATTTTCTCAGAATTTGTTGTTGTTGTTAGTTGTGAAGTCGTGTCCGACCCATCACGACCCCATGGACAACGTTCCTCCAGGCCTTCCTGTCCTCTACCATCTTCTGGAGTCCATTTAAGCTCACACCTACTGCTTCATTGACTACATCCAGCCACCTTATTCTCTGTCATCCCCTTCTTCTCTTGCCCTCAACCTATCCCAGCATTAGGCTCTTCTCCAGTGAGTCCTTCCTTCTCATTACGTGGCCAAAGTATTTGAGTTTCAACTTCAGGATCTGGCCTTCTAAAGAGCAGTCAGGGTTGATCTCCTCTAGGACTGACCGGTCTGGTTGGACTAGATGACCTCCAAGATGACCTCCAAGGTACCTTCCAACTTATTATTATTATTATTATTATTATTATTATTATTATTATTATTATTATTATTATTATTTGCACCAATAACACAATTAATTTGATTTCTGTGCAGTTGTCAACCTTGTGAAATATAGACAAGAAATGCTCCCAGATGAACTAAGTCTAATTTATTTTAAGGTTATACCAACATAAGTAGGGACGCGATGGCTCAGTGGGTTAAGACGCTGAGCTTGTCGATCAGATGGTCGGCAGTTTGGCGGGTCAAATCCCGAGTGCCGCGTAGCAGAGTGAGCGCCTGTTACTCGTCCCAGCTTCTGCCCACCTAGCAGTTCAAAAGCACGTAAAAATGCAAGTAGAAAAATAGGGACCACTGCGGTGGAAAGGTAACAGCTTTCCGTGCGCCTTTGGCGTCTAGTCATGCTGGCCACATGACCACGGATAAGTCCTCAGACAAGCGCTGGCTCTTTGGCTTTGAAACGGAGATGAGCACCGGCCCCTAGAGTTGGAAACGACTAGCACGCATGTGCGGGGGAACCTTTACCTTTACCTTTACCTTTACCAACATAATTTTGTAAGTCTGAAAGTACATTTCTCCCCTGTCACCTTTACAGCTCACGTTTTTGAGTCTTGCGCTCGACAGCTGCTCGGAAAGGAGGTGAATACTGCTAAGTTTAAAATCTTGGAAACCTGGGGGGAGTGAGAGGATGCATGTGTGAGTGAGTGAGAAGGCTCTCCCCTCCCAGTTGCCGCTTGATCCTGCATCCTCTGTGCCATTCCTAGCCTCACCAAGACCCATTTCTAGTCCCACAGGACCATGACCGATGGGCTCTGGAAAGCAAGGGGGGGTTGGCTGGAGCATGGGACCTTCTGCATGGGGGCAAGAGCTGAGTGAGTGACGGAAAGAGAAAGAGTGCAGGGTATCATTATTGTGGATCCTGGCAGAGGTCGCTAAGCAAAGTCCCATCCAAGGAAGTGCTCATACTCACTGTTAGGAGAGCAGAGTTCCTCCCAGACTCTCCTGGCACTGAAAACCATGAGACCGGTTGTGGAAGGAGGTGCCCGTACTCACTGTTAGGGGAAGCAGAGGTCCTCCCAGACCCTTTTTTGATCTGAAAACCAATAGGCAGGTTGTTTCCTTGGAAGGAGGTGCCCTTACTCTGAGAGGGAACCAGAGTCCTACCAGACCCCTTTTTGGGGTCTGAAAACTGACAGGCTGGGCAAGAAGCTTGTAAGGAAGCTTGGGGGCAAGGGAGACCCAGCGGAGCCAATTGAATCTCTATATCGGAATTAGGGAGACATGGGAAGCTCCATCTTGAGGGTGTTGCCAGGATCCCCACTAGGAAACTTGCCCATCCTGGCTGGTATGAGGAAGAAACAAGCAAGGAAATTATGCCAGGAATGGGCTTTGCTTAGAGATGAGTCCAATATGTGGACAATTTGCTGCTGGTCTCAGAATCCAAAGAAGACTGCCAATTGTCACCCATCACCTACTTCTCTCCCTAGCTGAGAAGGGGCCCAAAGCCTCACTGACAAAATTACAATATTTACAACAGAAGTGACTTATTTGGGCTATATCATCACCCTGGGGACCTGTTATGGCTGTAAGTTAGCCCCAGGATGGGTTAAGACTATCCTGGGTATGAAACCCCGACACACAAAGCAACAAGTCAGAGCCCTCTTGCGTGTCCTGGATTTCTGCCACCCCTGGATCCCTCATTTGGGGAACTAGCAAAACCCCTAATTCAGCTGACAGCCAAAGACATGCCAGACCCCATTTCATGGACAAAGCCATTAGCTCAGACTTTCCAGAAAATAAAACAAACATTAACCTCAGCCCCAGTGCTAGGTCTCCCAGACTACGACAAACCCTTCTGCCACTTTATCCATGAAAGCCAGGGAGTGGGCTCAGGTGTATTGGTACAGAGGTTTGGTCCCACACTAAGACCAGTGGCTTATTATTCAATCCAGCTAGAGAGTTGGCACAAAAATCTTTTACCAGGACCTCTTAGAGAAAGGGGAGGCAGAGACCTGGAAGGAGAAATTTGAGGCTAGCTTTAGGGATGGGTTCTGGTAGGTTCCAGACAGCAGACCAATAGTCCCCCATTGCCTGTTATGGCTAATATGTCAACAGCTGCATTTAAAGGGCCATTGCGGGACTCAGGCAATGGTAGATGCCATCAGGTGAGTCTGGTATATCCCAGAGGCATACAGTGAAGCCACACACATAGCCCAAACTTGCCAGACATGTCAAGCCAACACTGTCTCCTCCAGAAGACCCATACATGCAGGAGGAAGACCATGGGCACAACGCCCCTTTGAAAAATTATAGTTAGATTATATCCAGCTTCCCTGGGCAAATGGCTACCAATATGTTTTAGTATGCAAGGACCAGCTGACCCACTGGGTAGAAGCTTTTCCCTGCCACCATGCCACTGCCCTTGAGACAGCACAACACATACTGAAAGACATTGTGCCCAGGTTCAGAGTCCCAAGTGTATTGGACATGGACTGAGGGACACACTTCATGTCACAGGTCATCACCCACATCCTTCAGGCCCTTGGGATCACCCAAAACCTTCACACACCCTGGTACCCATCCTTGTCCAGGAGGATAGAACACCAGAACACGACAAGGTTTGCCAAGATACCCACCTGCCATGGCCCCGAGCCCTTCCTATACTGCTGTTACACTGAAGAACAAGACCCCATCAAGACCTAGGCATCTCCCCATTTGAACTCCTCTTTGGATGACCTCCTGACACCCTTAAAATCTTGGATCCACACTTGCTGACCCTAGAAAGAAGGGATCTGGTTCTATCCTCTTATCTTGCAGCTTTACACCAGCGGCTTCACGATTTGTGGAGGCATAGCACTTTGACCCAGACACTGCCACTGGAAGAAGCCCTCCATCCCTTTGAACCCAAAGATTGGATCTGGATAAAATTATTCACCAGGAAAACACCACTGTAGCCTAAGTGGAAGGGACCCTTTCAAATCCTGCTAACTACCCTGATTGCCATAAAAATTGTGGAGAAAGACATCTGGTGTCAAGTTTCTGACGGATGAGCTCTTCAAAAGACTCTGAGGCATTGTTTACCTTAAAAGTCTTTTAGTAGAGCCCTATAACATTGGCAAAGCTTGCTAGGTAAGCTGGAATCTGAATTCCCCTCCCCTTAGCACAATATATTAAACACAATTCTCCTCCTTTTCATTGCTGTCATTAATCACATTCTCCAATTAGTTTAAAGGGTCAGTTTTCCCTTCTGTTAGACAACCCTCCAAATTCTTATCTTCTCTTATTTCAAGACAGCCTTGAGAGACATTCTTCCTCCTCCCCCCC